>JBBMOY010222227.1:0-24461 GCA_037951405.1 Platydemus manokwari | reverse complement strand
TCAATTCACAGGATCAAAACAGCGAGTTGACCTACAGGTAGTCAATAACCGAACCAGCTCTATTTTTTAGTCGATGTGAAATGCCCTATGGACGAGGAACGATTAATAAAAATACAGATGAAGTTAATTTGGCAAAGTACGATGATCTCCGGAAAGAAATAAAGAAAGTCAGGCCAGGCTGGACTATTGAGCTCTATACTTTCATAATTGGAGTTCCTGGCACTTGGAAATCGGAGAACGAGATCATTCTACGCAAGCTTGGCTCCAAAAAAGAAATATCGGAGAAAATACGCTACGATTGTATACGGTCAAACATCAAATCCGCATATCAGCAATGGCAATTCCACCAAAGGAAAGCTATATTACTATCGATGACAAGAACCAGATCAAATGACATCTCGGACGACGAATATGCGGGTTCTGGGGATGATGAGGTGTCCAGCAAACTTGGATAGACGAGAATAAACGTGTGTGAAACGAAGAGAATCCTGTGTTATTTTGTCCTGCCACTATGTGGTGATGGTGTCGGACACTGTCTGACTTGTATTATAAAAACTGTGATTTATAAATATTATATTTGTATATTAAACACTCTAATGCTTTTGCATTTGCTCAACTTAATGTTAGACACTTATTAAAGACTTAAAAAAGAGTATCCTCAGCGAGATGACGGGCTTAATTATGCCTCCACTTCCAGGAGGCACTCAGATAAGGGATTATCTGAAAACCTATCTTTTATTCAGGTAGAAAATCTAAACTTACCTGGCTGGAAAAACCAAACTTTTCCGAGCATGTGATACAACCGCGAAAAAAAAAGAAAAAAAAACAAGAAAATGAGTTCTCCGACGAGATTGGCAGGTTCTATACATCTAATCCCAGGAATACTCATATAAAAGCGATCCGAGATCTGAGAGGCTAAAAAGATCAAAATTTTGCAAATTTCTGAAATGTTCGAAAAATAGGAGATCAACTATTGGCAGACCTGGAAAAGATCGTAAATGATTACGCATGGAGGCAGAGAAGGTCAAAATCAAGAACCCGATATGACGAATCTAGGTCACGATCAAGTAAATTCTCCAAACCCAAACAATATGCTGACGCAACGAAATTCCATATAAAATCGAATGAATATGATCAAAGAAATGATAAACAAAACATTAGACCCATTCTTATTGATGATGATGGCTTTCAAGAAGTCAGATACAAGAAACGTAAACACCAAAAGAAAGGTAGAAAAGCAGAAAAAATGGAAGAAATGAAGATAATGAAAAAAGACAGATTGAGCGCAAAGAAAAGGATATTTCAAACAAATATATATGAATGAATTTGGACAATAACACCGATATAATTAATATTCAAATTAAAAATGATAATTGTGAATATCCGAGACCAAATACGTGGCAATTACGCAAGTCAATTATTCAAGTTATGGGTTCCAGAACCTCAAAAGAAACCATGTGAAAATGCAACGAAAAATGAAGAACATTGTACCTACTAAATAATCTCAGGAAAAAGGAAGACAACACGAACAAACTCGATAAGACAATATATCCAGATAATGAAGTTGATATTGACCAATGGGACAAGTCAATCTCCACTAATTCAACCTCAAAAATACCTAAAAACTTTAATATTCCAGCTACTGAGAAAGACACACAACCAGATCAAAGCATTGAAAATATTGACCTCTCAACGGATACAGGGAAAAGCAGAAAATCCATCGAACTATTTTTCCAGTCCAAATCAAAGGATAAGAACTTCAACTCCAGTTAGCACTCCACCGAGTCCAATCAAAGGAAGAAAGGCCAATGTGTTCCCGGATAAAATCCAGTTGCTAATTGACCTCGAAAATGATTGAAAGAATAGCACTGAGGCTGAAACCGGTACTTCTGAATATGACCTCTCAGTGCCAGACAATCCGTATTGTTTTTGGTTTTCCGGTGACCAAATTGACAATTACATAAAAAATTGAATACCAAATGAATATATTCTATCTCCAATCATATACTACTGAAAGATTGTTGACCACCAACTTGATATCTCAGACTCGATGCTATGCCAAAAAACAGTGAGCAGAAGCAAAATCTTCCTGACTCCTATTAATGTAAATAACACTCACTGAGCACTTCTGATCGGAAACAAAGATGACGGGATAGAAATCACTGATCCAAAGGGAGACAACTGTGCGTTCATACTCAGTGCCTCGACCAAAGCGAACAAATTAATAGATCTTATCAAATACTACGAAGAATGGACTAATTCAGTACTAAGCCATTCTCATAGTTACCAGTTAAGACAATGTCAGAACAGCAATGTTGACTGTGGATCCTTTGTATGTGATTATGCTGTTTATCTTACCAACAATCGCAATATTAACGAAATCAATGCCATAGACATTATAATCGAGGTTATATCAGAAACTGAGTGACTGGAGTAAACCAAGAAACGTTGGATGAGGTCATTCAGAACTGATGCAAATCACGAAATACCAAGATGACCATCTGATATTCACAGATAAGAATATGGTCGTACTAGCTAGGAGAGACACTATAAGCCGAAGAAATCAAGGAATTCCTATCCTTAAAATATTTCAACAATAGAGATATTATCTTCTGTCCATTACTGATGAAGTGTAAGAAATGGATATTAGTGATAGCAAACATTACAACAAACGAAATAATAATGCTTGATCCAGAAGACAACTTGCAGAACGATGAGAAGGCAAGTATACTAAATAACGTAAATGAAAAATTTCTCAATTCCAGTATGGAACAAAAAAGGATTTGATATCGTCGAGGCTAACCACATTAGAGTGTTGCAAATGAACTTTGGATAACACAGATTACTGGTCTTCGGTTTTATACGCAATACTTGCAACAATAGTAGCCTGTTCCGAATTAATACAATGGCAATTAAGGTGAAAGCCAACCAAGCTATTATCGATCATCAAAAAGGAACAATGAGGGGTGACGCAATGCAATTAATTCTGTGAACTATAAAGGCATGCGAAAAGAGGTCCTAATTTTTTATTTCAGACTATTGACATTGAAAAAATATATAAAACTTTACGTGAAAAGAATCCAACAGTTCCGGGAAGGAACAATATCGGATACAAGGATATATTTTATGTCGACCCATACTGTGAATTATTGAAAGTACTATTTGACAAGTGCATGAAGCTAAAAATATTCCTGAAGAATGGAAAACATATTCTACGATGATAATCCCCAAACCGATGAAGGAGGGTGAATATGACAGAGTCGGATTATGGAGACAGATCGCCCTCCTCGAATGTTGTTACAAAATACTAAGAACAATCCTGTGCTAACAACTGGATCGATGAGAACAACCTAATTCATATATTGCAAAAGAGTCTGGAGCCAACTGATGTGTGCGCGGAGTACAACTTTATTCCTTGAGCTCTGTAAGAGAAATACTAAAGGAAAGGAAGAGAGTCTCAATCTCATTCAAATCTCATTCATGGACATTGAGGAGACCTTTCCTTTGATAAAAATTACAGCAATGACGGAGATATTGGAATTTATGGGCCCGGATGAAAATGCTTTAAAAATGGTCAAATGCCTGTAAAACTGCTGGACTACTTTCAAATGCGTAAATTATGAGACGTGTTCGATCAAAATGAAACATGGGGTTACAAAATGAAACATGGTTGAAACAAGGTTGCCCAATATCAATGTTGTTATTCAACATTTCAATGAACCCAATTCTTGTCAATATGGATCAAAATCGATTGGGTGGATTATTATTGGCTAATAACAAAATCTCTTGCCTGGCATATACTGATGACCTTGCGCGGATCGGTAGGGACACCAATAGTGTACAATCAATGATCAATGAGGCTTCCAAACTGGCGACCTCACTCGGATTCAATTTCAAACCATCAAAATGCGGATGCCTACACAATGAAAGAAAGGGCTCTAAGCTAGATAACTTAGAAGTGAGCAATGAATCAATTCCAATAATCCTTATGGACAAACATTATCGGTATTTAGGTGTAAATTTCTCACTAAAGTTACAATTCCACAGAAAATCTATTCAACGATATAAAAACTACGATGGAAATGCTCACAAATTCAATTCTGCTCTCATGGCAGAAAATCAGAGCATTTGAACTGCTTATCTATACAAAATGCACTTTCTTCTTGAGAAATTATTATATCACCTGTACAAAACTCAACGAATTCGACATTATGATGAGTAAATACCTGAAGACAATATTGGGTGTACCAAAAAATTGCAGTACAAATTACCTATATGCCTCTTAAGCCAATGGATGATGTGGTCTAAGAAATATGACAGAAAGTTATACAATTCAATCAATAATCCATGCCTACTATCTCCTCACGAGAAGCATGAAGTTATCAGACTGACAGCGGTGCACTCTCTATACTAATCAGCAAAAACCGAAATAGAGATGAATGACATCAACGACACATTCAATTAGATGAACTCACACATTTCTGGTACTCGCAGAAGCAAAACATGGTGGGACAAAGTCCGTGAGGGGATCAAATATGCAGCGAATAAACTCCACACAGAATTTCGCTTTGAGACAATCAATGGTGCCCTCATGCTCAGAATCGATCAAAATATCAGCTACAATGGTATTAGCTATACAAAAGCAGTGACATTGGAATCAAAGAATATTAAACATTCAATCGTTCCAAATACAGTGGAATGAACAAATCAGAAGCAGGAGATGCAATAATTTATGTGGTACGGTTAGCCATATGTGGAGCAAGACAGTATTCCATGGCCACTTAACCATTGTAAAGTTCGGATTCATCAACAAAGCCAAAACTTATACCATACCGACTTTGAATAAAAAATACATGGGCGGGATGGCGTGCCTTAAATGTCTGTACCCAATAGAATCGCAAATGCATTTTCACAATGTGTAAACCATCTTACTCGTTTGTAACTTTTAGGCACAAGGAAGTTATAGAGATTGTAGCAAAGTGTGTGGAATATCATACCAATTATAGAATCTTTATGGATCAGAAATGTCAATTTGCTAACTCCAACCTTCGAGTCGACTTACAAACGGTGAATGACAGAAAATCTACCATGTTAATTGACATCAAATGCCCCATAAATGAGGCAAGGGTAATTGATGAGACAAATCAAAATAACCTCACCAAGTACTACAGTCTCAAAAAAGAGGTCAAAAAGAACAAGCCAAAATTTACGGTTGAACTTCACACTTTGATCGTGGGTGTGCTCAGAACATGGGCGAAGTCAAATGATGGAATTATACAATCATGGGCAATTTGAAATATAATATTCTCTTCCTGTGGAAATTGTGGGGTATAAACTTTTAAATTGGATCGGAGAATTGACTTTGCTTAACTTTGGCAAACCGAATGTTTTCTCATAACGGCTAAGTGATTTCTGATAATGTGCTTGAACACTGATCTTCTGTGGTGGTTTCAAATAAAGTAATGGGAAAAGCCACTAGTTGTTGTTGATCTTATATACTACTTGCCTAGGTAAAGGAAACAATGGGTAAATGTGAGCTAATTTAAAATGTGAGCTGCTTTTTCGTTTTAATTGTTATTACTATACGACTACTACAAATTGAATGCAATTAATATTGTTGCCGAATTCTAACAATGAGGGTTTTATTCTTCCTATTATTTTCGGGATACTGTTTTGATTTAAAATTCTACTGTCTATCAATTAAAAGCGGGATTAATGATTATTTTCTAAATTGAATTTATGTATTTTATCGAAATTATTATTAACTAAATTTATAGCTAAACTTAATTATTATTAAACTATATTTTATTTCTAAAATTGTCTTTATTATTGGTAAATAATTATGTATTAAATTCTGGATTTATAATTTACAATTTAATAATAATTATTATATCTTTTTAGATTTCCTGCCAGATTGCCAATTAATATATAAAAAAATATTATGGTTAATTTACAGATATAAAAATTTACTTTACAACGTTCAGATAAAAAAATTGCTTATTAATGGTATACACTTAATAAATAAGATTGTTCGATATCCATATGCACCTTATATCGTGCAAATGTTTTTTACAAATGTCTGATTTTGAAAACCTCAACAGATACATGAAAAGTGTATCCACATTGAACAAGAATTTGCTTATTGTTAACGCTGTCGAATAATCTTTATTATATTGTTAAATATATAATAAGATAAAATTAGGACAACGCACATTTGTTATGAACTCAGTAAGGATTAGAAATAACAAGAATGATAACAAACCCTCTGTCCACAATTGAATTTTCTCTAGTTATTAAATATTATAGAATTGAGATATGACTATCGTAATTATCATTTTTATTGACAAAAACAAAAACCATGCTTTGAAACGTAAGCACTTACAATCAATTATATTTTCACATTCGAGTTTAGTGAGAATGTTATTTATAAAGTAAAAAAAAAAATTACTTAACGACTATAGAATTTCTTGTTAATATAATCTTGTGATTCTGGCTCCAAACAAATAAGTATTTATTGATCAAATCAAAGACAGTTAATGCATATTGACAATTACGATTTATAATTTTTTGCAAACCTTGGACAATTGATACATAAATATGCTTTCGAGGCATTTTGCAATGAGTGAATTTTTTACTGTTATAATTATCAATTAAGAGTCTCACACTTGGTTCCCCACTTTATTTTTGTTAGAGAGACTTATCTGGCTACCTAAGAACTAAGCCGGTTACTGTTATATTGGGGTTGCTGATCTTAAAACAATAGAATAGTTTTAAAAATTTGATTTTACATAACCCAATATATTTATATTTTAAATATTATCTTGACTATCATCAACCGACGATTTATCTGCAGCAACAAGCTTATCTGTTGGAGTCCAGATAAGATAAAAATTGTTAATTAAACCCTTTTGATATCATAATATAAGCTAATCAATTTATTTTTGCAAATTGTAGATTCTTATTTTGTATTTCATTTACCAACTATCTCACATAAAAACTATCCAGATCTTTAACAATTATACGTTTGACATTCTTATTCTTATACTTGATTTGAAAAATATTTTAGTAATTTGATTATAATTTCTGGTTTTCAAGAATATCAATATATTTATTAGCTTACTAAACTGAGAGCACATGGAATTTTTAAATTATATTTTATCAACCTTGGTAGTAATAAAGACAGTAGTTGATTTGTTTTGAGGTGTTGGCATTTATAATCATAATTATTATTAGATCAAATACATGTGAAACGCTGTAACGTTGTTTCCAGGCAACTTATATCTTGAAATTGATTATTGTGGCTTCGTTCGAATAAATACAACTGTCATCAGAAAAAGTATCGACTTCGACAGGATCAGCAAAATCCCAGACTGATTTATTGGAATTTGAAATATTATTCCTAAGTATTTGAGTATTGTAATAGGTCAGATAAGTATTGAAGTAAATCCAACATGAGAAACCCGAATCATTATTTTTACATCTCTTTAAACCAAAGGAAATTTTAATTTTTCATCCATTAAAAGTTGGTATCAAAATATTTATAATTTCAAAACTGTGTCATTCTCATTAATTCTTGTATCGATTTTCATATCTTTTGCATCGATTGTATATCTATATTTTAGTAACTCATTTATCTTATAAAATTTTCTTGCAATATTTTAATTCGTGAAAATTTTATTTCAAGAAAAATAACGTGAGTCCTGAGTCAGGAAAAAATTCGACAGATTGTTCTGCATTATTTTTGAACTCTAAATAATACCTGTTCGATAAGAATTCTTCTGCTGTCATATTGCAATCAGATAAATTTCATTTCTGTTGATTCAACACAGCATTGAAGATGTTATAAAATATAAAATAATAATATTATAATTCCAATTGTTCATAATTTTATTATACAGTCCATTTATAACCTATCTCATAATCTTTTTATCCTGCGTAACTATAAAATAATGAGATGTTTAAAAATGGTTTTTAATTTTGAAAATGAGATACCAATAATTCTCAAAATACCACATCAACAATGACTAGTAGAATTAAACGTTTATTTTATTTATTTATATTATATTAAAATTGCAAAGCTAAATTATTTTCTTACCTCCACATGTTAATTAATGCTTGCTAACACTGAATATAAAAATTATACCTATCAATACACGTCCAATAATCACGATTCAGTAATAGAAAGATAAAATTAAAACAGAAACAATGACTATAAAAATTGGTCATTAGAATAATCACTTTAAAGATTAAGGCAGACAAGAATTACTATCCAAGAAGGATTGGAAGTTATTTCTCAGACCTGACTCTTTTCAAGATCTGCTGTGCCTGTCTTACCTGTTGGCTTAACATTTTCTATTTTATGAAACAGTATACATAATAGTTTATTAGCAGATTTTCTTCTAACTCAGAGCCATTGACTGATCTTGGCGTTTATTGCCTTTGGTTTATGCGCGCCAATTTATAGCTGAATTCTTTTTATGTATTGGTATTTTGGAGTTATCTGATTAATTATTGGCATGTGCGCTCACCGAGTATGTGTGTTTCGAACCTTTTGAGAATTTGTCCTTATTATGTTGCCTCTCAACTCATCTCGATACAAATTTTTAAAAAAATTATAAATTTAACTTTGAAACTATTTATCGAAAAAGAAATAATAAATAAATTATCAGCACAGAATTGATAAATAGTAACCCAGTAAAAGGAACCCTTCGATTTCCTTAGACCATCATTTTTTTCCTACAATCCTTCAGTTATCCAAAATGAAACACCTACCGTATGAAATTTTTAAGCCATGTTTATTTGATCTAAGGTTGAAAATGAAAATTTCCTAATTTTAATTTGCGTTGAGATTAGATGAGATTTTTAAACATTACTAACTATTCCATCGTTAATTGTGAGGCGATCAAGAAATATTTAAAGAAGGAAATGGATATTTTAAAAGTAATTGAAAAATTCATCAATACTTTTCTGAAATGAAAAATTAAACTTTACTTTGCGTAGTTTTAGTTACAATTTTCATTATTTTTCATCATTGAAAACTTCAATCGTTCATAATCGATTTATCGTTGTTTCGAAATTAATCAATGGGATATTTCAAACAAATGAAATTTCAAGTCATTCATCGGATTACATATTTTTACTTTTACCGTAACCTTGAAAATATGTCTTATTTAAATCAAACTGAGCCTTCAAGGTCAAATAAACCTAGCTCATCAACCGATATCTAATATTTTAAAATACTTTGAGATGAAAAAGATTGTATACTACTTAACTAATTCATAAATCATCTCCCTAATAATATACTGATGAATTTATTCTGCATTTATTTCGATGGAATGATTCAGCAGGAACTCATTGATATCTTAGCCTTCACACCAAAGTGCTCAAATAAATTGGGTTGTTAATTTCTCATATTGATTATTTGCATATCGAATCGCCAAGCAGTCGACTACCAGCAACAACTAGTTTTACTTATTGTTTTTACCACTTAGTAACATGTTATAGACATTACATTTGATTCGCAGTTATCTTAAAGGATTGATGAAGAATATTATGTCGTGATTATGAAGAAATAATTAGCATTAGCATGATAAAAGACAAACTGATATCGACATGATCAGATGGAAAACATATGATGAGAACTACAAGTTACATATTGGAGGTAATGTAATATTTGAGAGTAAGGGGTTCAAGAATGGAAGTCGACCATTTAATGAACCTGATAATATAGAACGAGTTACAGAACCTTACTTTGTGATACAACCCACTGATAATACAGCAATAGGGTAATTGATAATCTTTCAAAGCGATATGAACACAGTAAGCTGATCACATGACAACTACCAAAACAGACAACACAAATGGAAAATTCTCTCCCCGGATGGCCTTCTCGGGTTTGTTTCCACGATACACGACGACCTTCCAATTCCCTTCATCATTTAACTCTATCTTGCGGAGCACCTTCCCAACAAATAAAAAATTATACTTATTTATATAATCACTTTAATAAAACTCCAACAGGAATGTGATTTATCTATAGTTTTGTAAAAGTGCTTTTTAATTAAATACAAATGAGAACACAAAAATATCATTAAAACATTTATTGAATAATAATATGAAATCAGTGAAAAGAGGTGTTTGGTTCAGAGTCATTTCGGTAAACATAATAGAATATTTGTTGAGATCGAGTACTAACTCTTCAGTACTGGCCAGCCAAAACAACAAGTGTATAACAGAGCTATTCGGCAATGTTGAAGACTTAAAACGAAGAAATCTCGAATCAGAATATCAGAAACATCGATCTTAAGAATTCAATTCAAAAGTCGACGTGATGAATTGTGACCGCGCCATGAAGACTGTTATGTTTATGAATAATAAATCTCAGTTTCCCTGTTTTCAATGAGTACTAATAATCAGAAGATAGCTTTAATTATGTTAAAAAGCCCAAAGAGTATTTGATAAATATTTCCTCTTTAAAAGTGAAGGTGAATTATTCATATACTCTGAAATATCACCTATACTGTACAACCCCTGCTTAAAAATTTGTGTGTTGTTAGCACCAATTAATCAATTCAAAATATTTCAATAATAATCATTTTCAAAATATTTAAAATTTTATAAAATATTGTAAATCTTTTTCGTTTTTCTTTACAAAAAGCACTGAAATATTTACAACATCCACTTCACGAAACATTTAGAAGTCAAATATTGTTATGAATAATTAATTAATTGCATTTATATTGTGAAAGAATTACATTTGAATAGGTTTTGGTTGCATTCGTGAGATTTTCTTTTTTAACAATTCTTTTTAAATATTGTTTTCCAATAATCCACTCATCCTTACCACTTTGTCGCGTTTCTAACCATTTTGAAATGTCGTCGACGATTTATTCATTTTTCTGATGTGAATTTTCCATTACGACAGGGTACTGCTTATTCAGTTTGATATGAGATTATTTTTTTTAATTTCAAATTATTTTGATCGATCATTTAGAACAGTTGTTCTTAACCCCGGGGTAGGAGGGTATTTTTAAACGGGTCACCGAATTATGGTAAGTGTACAGACCATTACATGTGAAAAATCGTGTTTTATGATGCTGTTAAATAAAAAATTTGTGATGTTGACTAAACTACCTCTCTTCACAATTAACCTGACTATTACAGTTAAGTATTTTATAGGTAATGTTATTATCTGATAATCTTATTATTATAGGCAATTCATTACTTGTTGTAAATCAATGAAATGTTGCTATTTGGTTTTATTAAATATAGTGAGTAATGATTTATTTTTAGTAATATTGATTTTCTTTGGGGTCGCCAGGATCTTAAAAATGGGGAAATGGGTCGCCATAGAAGAAAGGTTGAGAACCGCTGATTTGGAGATTTTAATTTTTCAAGGATGTTTTAGCAACCACACAATAATTATCCTAATCATTCTAGCAATTATATGAATGATACCTATAAATACAATTATAAATAATATATTGTATTATATTTTGAATTAAAAATAAGTTGAGAATGTTCAGGATATTTGTGGAAATATTTATTATTTATGAACATGAATTTTATATTCATTACGCAATAATCACATATTACATAACAATGTTCAAAGTGAGATTCATTAGTAGTCATTTCGATTTTTTATTTAATATCTAGAAAAAAGATTTTTAAATTTCTGAATGGATCTCATTTTTATAATTTTTTCCTCTTTTTTAGCTCTTCAATTTTTTTTAAATTTATTTTATCTTTTATAAATAATTTTCTCCATTTATATTATTGTAAGATTCGAAATTAAGACTCCTATGCTGTGTCGAAGGAGCTCTCTTTACCGAATAGCTTACTGATAGTTGAGCCTATCAGTGCAAGCAACCACTCTCAAGAATGAAAAAATTGACGAAGGAAACTAATTAGCACCACACTCCTATGAAAAAGGTTTTGATTTCATGCTTCAACAAATTCTGTTTGGACTTTGTGAAGTAAGTTTAATCAATATTTCACAATGAATCTCCTCTCGGAGATTGATGCGAATAAGTTAATAATGATAAGAGTAATAGTTGCTATGATTCAGTAGATAATTGTAATTGAATTACCTTGAATAAATCCCTTGGTTGAAAATACGAATTAAATGTGCCTAATGTTCCCATAATATAACTTGCTAATTAGGCTTATGAAATACGATAGCGAATGATAATTCGGAATATATAATGAAATCTGTAGTGAATGATTGAATATGTGTTTGCCTTCATGTGATGAGTACAAATTGATTCTAAATTTACTGTGTATCTTTACTGGCGAATGTGTTAGTTTATATACTAGTTTTGATTGTGGGCGTTTGTTAAATTTATTAATCATTTAATATTTGCCTATGGTAATTTCGCAGTTTGCCACGATGATTTAAATTTCAAATTTGAAATTTCATTATAATTATTACTTCCTACGATGTGAATCAATTTTATATTTATAATTATTTATAACGGTATGTATTGCGTATTATTTATTTATGTTGTGACTGCACGTATATTCAACAACTGCTCATAGTATATCATTTTTTCTACATTATTGGTTGATGACATGTTTCCGGAATCATTATCGATACTAATACTATCATCTTTGTTACATAATGTTATTTAAGAGCCAATTTCTTCCAATGAGAGATATTAGATGTTTCCATAAATATCTAACTCCTGGCAGATTAGTATGTATCGCGTGCATATAATAGAAATAATCGAATAATACAATAAGTTAAAATCATATATTTGACATAATAAATATTTCCAAATGTATGATGCAATAATTTTATACAGGATAAGCTGTAGTGACTTGAAGACAGTGAACAGAGGGGACTATGTGCAACAATGATTGGACGAAAGACTATGGAAATGATTATACAAGAGCTTTGCAGTCAACTAATTAAAAGGTCACGACTAATCTTCAGACGGACGTTAATGGAACTTCAAAATGTAGAAAAATAATTGAATTTTTCATAATTAAAAGATTGAATCACTGCAAATAATTAACTCCACGAACAATAATTTGCAATGAATGATTACTATCGATTCCGTTAATAATGCGCAAATCTGTTAAGAATGAATATTAGTAAATGTGCTGAAATTAATTGCGAATATTTATGATTTGAGTTCTATTTATATACTATTTTATTTGTGAGCTGATGATTAATTTATTGATTTTTAATAATAAACTATGGTGCTTTATATTTTTGTCATACTTATATTCAAATTTTAAAATACTATAGTTACACCTATAATCACCATGGTAATTAGGTGAATAGTACTGTTTTAATTAATAGGATTATTTGTAAACATCTTGTAATAATAATTATTATTGTTACTTTATTATTATTATTATTATTATTATTATTATTATTATTATTATTATGTTGATTATGCTTATTCTTAACGCAATTGACAAGGTTAATTTTACAAAGGTGTTCCTATGTGAGAAAATTATGTGTTCTGAACTGAATTTATAACATTTATTTAACCGCAAACATTTACGTTACGCTGAATTAGAAAAAATAGATAACGCTTGTTTTAGAACAACCTACACTAACTAAATCTTCTTAGACTATTTTCTTCATAAATAAATAATATAGGATTTTATCAATCTTTATCTGATTTAAGATTTTAATATTTACATTAAATTTCAGGGACATTTCATTTTAATTATTGGATATTTACAAATTCCTGACAAATTTAAAAATTATTTATAACCATAAATATTTTTGATAGCTGAATTTGTGAAAACAAGCATCATTAAATTGTCTTGAATTTTATCCATGGAATTAAAGGTTTATTTAATATTGACAATTTTCGAAAGTTATCTAGGGTCGGTTGGGAGAAATCTTTAACAAAACGTAATAATATAAAAATTAATTATTTCACTTTTATATCGGGAAACTAAATGACTTTACTTTTATCAATTAAAATACTAATTAAACTCAATTCTAATTTATTGTGAAGGTTCAAGTTTAAATTGATGTGGAGACTTTAACGATTGAGAAGTTTCATGGAGACTTTGAAATGTATTTAAATTTTAATAACTCATTCAAATAAAGATTCCTGAATTTTTAAACAAATTTCCAAAGCTTTCAAAGGTACAAAAATTAAACAACAACAATGTATAAATAACTGGTATAATAATCAATCATTTATGTAAAACTCTTTGGTGCAGTGTACGAGTTAGACAGAAAATGTGGCTGCTTATTTTAATTTAACAACGCCAATTTGGTGATGTAACAACTTTATACAAACTCATATACTCATTCGAATATTAATTTGACTTACTATTTTAGGCAACGATTTTTAATCAGTAATTTCCATTACCTTTTTATAATAACAGTTTGTAATACTACTAACAGTAGTATCTTATTAATTTTCTAAATCATTTAAAGCCTTAATTCAATATTAATCCTATTTTTTGTAATTCTGGCTGTGAATTTTTTGTCGAAGAATCTCCTTGCAAAAACTGTTTCACTGTTATTAATACATGATAAGATTTTATAATCCTATGAACATGGAGTACGGATAACTGAAAGCAATGTACATTTACAATAGATTGGGAATTTTCAATAATCAATGATAAACCCTGTAAGAATTGAATAAGTAATAGGAGAAAAATAAATTACGGCAAAATGATAATCAAAATTTGCAAGGCGAAAAAATTGCTGAACAGAATCTAATTGTAAAGAAAGATGCAGTCGATTTGAATGATTATATAATACATTGCAGTATCATTGTAAACAATCTGGAAACAATGAAATTCACAAGGTGATAGAAATATTATTGATGCACAGTAATAAGTAATGTAATGAAAATAAAGGGAATGAAAAAGAAATATGAACAATTACTGATATAGAAATTAAAACAAAGGAGAAGAAGTCTCAAAAAAATCATATTCAAATTTCATTTGAGATAATTATCATGGATGATTAATAAAATGATATTCGAAGTCAGAACCTTGAAGTTGCTATTGCTGTTTGTTTAATTTGATAAAGTTATGAGCTTAATATAAAGTTGATTTTCATTCATGAAACAGTAAGAATATTATGACGCTCTGTTGGCCACCGAAGTTATATAAAGACAAAAATAGATTAATTATCTATTTTGTTCTAATAATGATATTTTATTGATCTGTTCTCCATTCTCTATCAACAATTTGAAAATGTAAATAAGATTCTTTTTAATTTTCATAATCCTCATTGAGATTGATGGAATTTGGTTAAGACCCTAATGAAAAATGATGAGAGAGCCTAATAATAACAACAACAACAACAAAATGAGCCTTAATTGAAATTTGCTTTCAGTAAATACATACGAAGGACATCCCACTTTGATTGTTTTTTATAATACTAAATGACATTTGCTTCTAGGAATAAATAAATTATTAATTTCTTCCGAGTTCAATAGGGCTTACCAACTGTTAGCGCATAGATAATTAATAAATACCTTTATTGACGACATCTCATTCACTCTCCTCACCTTGAAATTTGGCAGCGATTTCCACTATTATTTACTTTTCAATAATGTAGTAGTTTTAGTTTATAGTTTTATCATCAATTCTAGAAATGTGATCAAAAGATTCTTTACATTACTATTTATAGAAATTTGAATCGCATATTTTTATAGTTAGGATAATAATTTATTCCATCATAACGTTAAACAATGACGATGATTTATTAAGGAATAAGTATAATTAATATGAACTATAAATTTTAATCAATTATCGGAGTTTAGGTCAAGGGCAATAATAAAATAATTATTTCCATTGACTCTTCTACGATAAATAAATTTTAAAATTTCAAATATACATACCGTGCAATTTATAAGTCCCCGTCTCTTAAACTAAAATAAAACAATGTAATTTATACTCATATATTTATACTCATTGATATTAATTATTATTCACTCATTAATGTGCTTTATTTCTTACTAATAAGTTACATTATTACAATATGGGGGAAGCAGCTAATGATGTTGAATTTTCGCTTGCGGATAGTGTTTAAAGTTATCCATACAATAGTACACCAAAGTAGTGGCAATTTTTCCAAGAATTTCAACAACATTTCAATTGAGCACCACCAGCTAGGACAATAATGCAGTACTGGAAACAGAAGTTTAAAGAAACTGGAAACTTATCCACCAGGTTGGAATCAGGAAGACCGTGTGATGAAATCATGAAGGAAAAGATAGTAAATTTTGTAAAAGAAAATGATGACACAAATCAATGAGTAACTGCACGAGAAACTTCACAAGCTTCTGTTCACAGATATCTCAAGAAAAAAAAATAAAACCTTTCAAATATGCTTTTAATTCAGTTTTAGAGACTGAGATTTATGAATCGCACGGTATAACAAAACTGATAAGAAAACAAATACTGCTCAACATACATACGAAAAATATTAAAACTCACAAATTCGCCATATTGATTTTCATAATCTGCAACCATAAAATCCAATTATTTCTCTTTCTACTTTTGATACAAACTTTACTGATAAACTTCATCTCGATAAAACAACATGAATTTATATATGATATTATATAATCGATCTTTAATAACAAATCAATTTCAGAAAATTAATTTAAACACGCATATCGCTGATGTATAGATCCATGCAATGTTTTACATGGGTTTAGATAGATAAACCATTGGGAATTAACATGTCAGAATAAAATTCTAAACCACATCACAATTCCACTGAACCAGAAATATATATTAATTAAACTGTAGACCGTGCTTGTGAAAAAGCTGAAATTAGATTATCGTAGTAAATACTGATAAATTATGTTCGTTTATTATCAATGATAATATAAACAAAACAAAGTAATCAATTACTTTTGTTTTAATTCATAAACCACGAAGACACATTAATGGTTTGATAAACATTTTCACACCGTTGCTTGGTATCTCATAAACCAGCGACATTTTTCATAATACAGTAAATTCCAGTTAAATTGAAGTTCTCTTTGAACTGAATTATGCCATTGAATTTTCAAGTTTTTTTCTCTGAATTAATTAATCAATACATATATTGGCGTTGGAAAGAATTTATAAAAGGAACAATGAGAAAATAGTTCCGCCAATAATTAGCGAGATATTAACAGTTTTGATTTTTGGCTTCACAATGATGGCACAATTATCATAAATGAATTCAACAATCACAGCTTCTGCTTATTTCTATCTTGTTGCTGGGTGCTGTTGCCACTTCAGTTCGAACAAAGATGACACATTGACGAAACGGTTAATGTGGTTGTCTGTGTGTGTGTAAAACTAAAATACAGATACACGCAGTAAGTATTTGTCGTTTTAATTATAAGCCCAGCTGTCTTGTGAGTGATTTATGTGAGCGCAGGTGTTCAATAGCATCTGTCAATAGCATCCGGGCAGTACACAGCCAATCCAGGAATATACTGGCAGATAAGGGCTCGAATAAATTATTATCTAATCAACTCCAGCTGTATCCGCCACTGGCTTCTCATGCAACATTTCAATAGTGTAGCAACTAAAATATCTTATCTATATTTCATTTATGTTTTCTACCAAATTTTAATCGTCAATTTCAATACACAAAAAAATAAATAATAGAAAACGAACACGTTTTTTTTTAATAAAATATTTATTTACATTTATTATCACAGACTTCAATTATCGATAATTCATTTTTCAGTAAGAAACTGCTTCATTTTGCTTTCGTGGGCAATGGTTTTCGCTAGTTTGCTGACGTATTCGTCGAACTGAATGGAAATATTGTCAACGTTGATATCTTCATTGATTAAGTGGTTCAGGGATTCAATGTAGCAGCAAGCGATTCGTAGGATACCCAATTTTGATAGTTTGTATGAATTATAGTATGACGGTACAACTTGTCGAAGACTTTCGAAAGCCGAACTAATTGTGTGGACACGACTTCGCTCTCTTGCATTTGCTTCCATTCTGCGGACTTGGCGAATTCGAATTCGTTTTTTGACCGAAAAATTAGTCAGTTTGGACTCATTGTTGTAACTGACAAAACTGGCTGATTCTGACAAATCGGACACGGAATTGGATTTGACTTCATTGTATTCTGCAGGTGGTTTCTGATTGTGTTCGATAGATAAAGAAGCATTATTAATAATCATCCATGGGATATTTTTGAAATCGTAGGCATTAAAACAATCATTCGTGATCATCATGTCGACAAAAACCGTAAATTCTCTGAACTAATGAATATATATTATATGGAATTAATTTCGACCAATGAGAATAAAGTTAGTAATTTGGAAGCCAAAATGATAACAGATGTTACAATATCATTTAGTCGAGTACCGACAGATTGCACTGATGCGTGTGTGCCTGTTCCAGTGGTTTATGTGTGCGAGCCTTATTGACATTTGATCACATGATTGTAGGCATCGGTCCTGCTTTTTTTGAATTTTTTTTTACTTCAAGTGCTTCATCGTTTCATGATGATTTTCATTATTTATTAATCTTTGTAGCCAATTAGTTGTAAAAACACATAATTTGTTACATGGGGCAAATATTGCGGACGGAATAGAACGAGCTTTATTTTCATCCTGATATTTATTTAATCCATTTTCAATTTTTGAAATTAATAATTTTATAATAAAAAAAAATAGAATTTTGTAACGAATTCAAAAATGAGGAAATTCTTTAGAGATTATTATCATTAATTTATGTTTCCAGGTGGTCCTGTATGGAATTTAGGGAATTATTTAACCATTAAATTTCGATTATTTGGAAATGAATTCCACTCTACAATAAACAATAAATATTGTTTATAATTATTGCTAGTGAAGCCATGCTTGAGATTATTCATATGGTATATGTTATCGAGGCATCACTAGAACCTTTTTCGTAGAGGGCATAAGTGAGACAAAAATTAGATTAATTGGTTAAATTATATATGCAATTCCGCTTCTTGCATATGGAAGTATGTGCAGCTAATGAATAACTCAACCGTGAGGAATCTAACCATGTGTGCCAAATGCTGTGTAATATAGAACTGCTATTCAAATAAGTTCCAGATTCAAAAGAAAATTGCACAGAACTATGTTTTTCACACATTTTTATCATCGAGTAATATTAAAACACAATAGATTGCAAATATGTATTACATAATTCTGTATCAATTTTAGAGAAAATGTAATTTTTTGCGATAGATTTAAGAATCTAAAGGAACTTTATTATTATTAGAGTTTTAATGGATTAGTGTTCGTTGGTGATTTAATTTCAAATGTAAAATGCTAATGATAGAGATAAGTATATAGATAAATATAATCGATAAGCACAATTTATAATGATAATCGACCAAATGCAATTATTGGGATTAAATATCAAAATTTCAATGAATCAAATCGAATAACAAATAATCGATAGTTAAATTTAATGATTTGAGTGAATAGTGAAGTTCTAATGTTTTTGTTTCAATTTAGAATCGGCTGTTATGCCTTTGTCTATAACAGGTTTGTTGTACAACTAAAAGCTTAAAGGTGGTTGGGTTTAAAGTTTCACCAACCAAGTGTCGAAGATCAATTTTACGATTAAGTTATTTATGTATTTATTATTTGGACTGGGATCAAGCCAAAGAAATTATTGGCAACATTTATTACATTCGTTATTGATAATATAGAATTCATCAAGTCTTTTATACTATTTAATCTATTTTAAGTTGAATTGACTATTCTTTATAAAAAATCTTTTACAAAAATAATTCTCTTTATTACTATTAATCGCCATTAAGAGATAGGTGTTTTTGTCATCATGAAATATTTTCATTTTCTTTCTTCATCAGTATTTTGTGTTAAAAGCCGCACAGTTTGCATTTTATGAGTGTGATTTTCCATTGTTTTTAGTAAGAACGATATGTGCTTAGCACTTATATTCAGTATCGAAGAATTATAATTTAAAAAGTATAACTCGGCTTCTTCCGATGAATCAAAAAATAGGACTTTCAGAGTAAAATACTTGATTTCATGTTCTATAAATTCATTTGGTAAGTTGATTCTTTTAATAATGCAGTGGTAATAATAGATATTTCATTAATTTTCGAAATGTTTTATGAGAAACCCCTTTTAATATAAATAATATCGTTATAATGCAAAATTATATATTTGAAATGTCACTTTATACGGGTTTTATCAGTAATTGCTGCATGTGACATATTTGTAATGATAAAATATAACGATAACTTAATTATTTCATGACAACGAAGGTTTAAAATTTTAAAATAAATGAAATAATTAAGTTATCGTTATATATATACCGTGCAATTCATAAGTCTCCGTCTCTAAAACTAAAATAAAACAACAAAACACAAAATAATTTATGCTCACATATTTATGCTCACTCATTGATATTAATTATTATTCACTGATTAATGTACTTTATATCTTATTGATCAGCTACATTAATGCAATATGACCGAAGCAGCTGATGATGTTAAATTTTCGCTTGTGAATAGTGTTTATAGTTAGCCATACAATAGTGTGCCAGAGTAGTGCCAAATCTTGCCAAGAATTTAAACAACATTTCAATAGTGTAATACTGGAAACAGAAGTTTGAAGAAACTGGAAACTTATGCACTAGGTTGCTATCAGGAAGACCGTGTGATGAAACAATGAAGGAAAAGAGGGTAAATTTTGTAAAAGAGAAAGTTGGAAATAACAATTAACATTGATCTCAAGACGACGGTGACCCGCCCCATTTCAGTATTCCAGAATGACAATGGTTTGATCAACATAATGTAACAATAAATATCAAAATATCAGAGGGATTAAAATAAATTCGATGTATAAAATAATTAATCAGAGAGATAAGCAACCTTGAAGATCAAATGTATAAATAAGGGGAAAGATCAGTAGTCGATGCCCATTTAATTGTAAGAAACAACTAGCTAGGACTCTTGTTTATTTACGTAATCGCCAGTTCGAGAAAATTACGTCAATTTGTAAATGCTCTTCGATTGCCCCGATCATTTGCCATAAGTCTATAAGTCTATAATCATCGTTTAACTCATATTATCGAGCTTTGTGTAAAATTCCTGGAGCAAAAATTCCTGGTTTTGATCCAAGATTGTAGTATCTATTAAACGTCACTTGTTTCGAAGAGTTGATAAGATTCTGGCCAAAGCATTCGATGTATATTGCATTTTAAAATCAAATTGTAACTTTTTATATTGGTGTTATATGGGTAATTTGCTTACAATAAATGTTTTATTTATCAAGTGTTGATTTTTGATCAACTAAATTAAACTGAGATTGTTAATAACATCAAGGGATAAGTTTTGTAATAAGAAGCATTAAAGTTAAGTTTTGATATTGTGACTGATAGTAAGTTATAGGACACTGCTGCCACTCTTATCATCTTCATACGATATTGATGTTTGAAGTGATAAAATTAACTCTTACAAGGTTAAATTGCACCTGAGACATTTACAACAAACTCATCGAGATGATTAAGATAACGATGATACTAGGTCCAAAATCATTCAATAATATATAAACCAAACCAAGGCCGAATGTAATAAAAATTTGAATAAACAACTCTATTTTTTTTAAACTATTAAAATATGTTAGGATGTTGATATTAATTTGTGCTTGTAATTTCAGTAAATAATGTACTATGATAATTCAGTAAATAAGTTGGGATATATTATAAGTAAATATGATGACTACTGGCAAATTGAATTTTGAGTTAAAATAAATATAACTATAAACTAATATTAGAATAAAATTTAAATTCCACGACCCGCATCTATTGCATATACGATATTCCTCTTCCTAACCGTCACATTTTTTCAATTTCCAAAAAGTGGTGGTTAAGAGGAAGAATGCGGGTGTGTGTCTGCTTAAGAAAAAAAAACAGATTAAGAAAATACGACCCCATCTGGTAAATCATGTTGGATTAATTTCTATTACTTATAACAAGAATCAAATAGCTCACTAGGATTTATAATGTGCTTTTCTGTATTGAGTATCAATTATTTAAATACTAATTTAGTTGCGCATAGTCTCTCTTGTTGAATGATCAGCATATTAAAATAAAATTGTAAAAATTCTAATTAGAATCAATTAGTGATTTTGGAACAGTTGACGATGATATCGAAATGAAATCAGGTACCGTGAACCTCATCATTTTTCTTCTCTAAAACTGACGTCACGATGTGGATCATCTTAAAATTACAATAATCCAGTATACGATTTTTGAACACCAGATTAACATCATTAAGTTGCGCGAAGTAGATTTAACTACTTTATTACAATATAATCCGTATAATTATGTACAGTGTTATAGTTCAAATGAAAACTGCTTTAAATGATTACGAGTTCATTAATTATCCCAGTAACTAGGTGGTTGACATGATGTTATGTATTATTGAAGAATGACCTCTATCCTTCAATGTTTAGTAACCGAAAATCTTGAATAGATTTGCTTGTGTATATTGATGTATGATATTGATGCTTCGCTTACTTCATTATTATTCCTCTTATTTGTTCGAAATGTAAATTTTAAATATCAGGAAAGGGGTCCTAAAATAAAATTTTTAATTTGTTGAGTGTGTTGCAAAAATCTATACAGTTTATTTAATCATATTCTTTAAAAACATTTTGAATTTTGATTGAAGTACTTAAGAAGAATTTTAGTTGTTTCAAATCAAATATTAAATTGACCAGAGGTTAAAAATCTCCTAAAATTTGATTATTTGAAAACATAAAATCAAGTAGGTCGAATTGCAATTTATTGAAAATTATCGAGGACCCTTTTCAATTATTTTATAAAAATAAGCACTGATCCTATTTAACATAACAGTAGTTGACTAACTCAATTTATATATAAAAAATTTAAATTTAAGAACTCAAACAATAGTATAGAAGTGTGGTGATTAGAATAGGAATTTGGCTCAAAAACTGTGTTTTGTCCTCATTAATCATCCTAAAAAGTGAGACATTAACTGAATTATATGAATAAATCGCAAAATATCACAATTATATATAAAATTAAATTATAAAATTATCTCATGAGCGAAAATTCATTATTACGAAAGTAGGTCAAAGGAGCCTTTTTCTTAACTTAAGCTCAAATTATCTAACAATATAATATTATAACTTATGCAGCTATACATGTATATTCATCACCGATAATATCAGTACAACGTTACTGCTAATGTCAGTTTTCATTATTATTTAGAGTCCTATTTTCAATCCGTATATCATTAACTTTAAAGTATTTCATTTCAAACATTAAACCCGAAAAATTAATTCACAGATTTTTATCATCAAAAATATCAAGCAGATTTAATTTCATCTGAAAAACCTAAAAATTGCTTGCAAGAATTTCAACTTAATATTTTCTAAATTAACAAATAGCTTGGGTTAATATTTCCAAATTAGTAAAAAATTTCAAGTTTACTAATAATGATATTCTCTAATGTTATTTGTGCTTATCTAAACTTTATCAAATTACAGAAACCATTACAATTACAACTATTGATGTGGACCACTAGTTAGCCAAAACTGATAAGAATCGAATTTCTTCCAAAATTTACCGAATCAATTTTTCCTGTTTACTTACTAGTAATTCATCTAATTTTTATTTCCATTAATTATAAGATATCAGATTCGATTCTCCACCATTTATCAATAAAGATTGATCAATAAGTACTGTTTTCAATAATTGAAAACGATTAAAATGATTTTTAATATACATTTCAATAAATAGTTTTTTTTAATCTAGAGTTTATCTACTGAAAGGAAATTGAAAGATCAATAACTGTAAACAAAAATCAAAAATAAATTCTAAAACTAATAAAACAATCGCATGTGTGTGACACCAAATAAAATTTATCTGTGATAAAGAAATAGTAGGATATTAAGCCCAATTTAAGAACAAGGGTCCTATGAGCCAATTTTAAAGTAATGACTTTTCTTGAGTTATTTGATATTAAAATTTATTTGTAATAATATTTTAATGAAATTTTTACATAAAATTCAATTTTACATTAAAAACCAAAAATCAACTCTAACAATCAAAAACTATGTCTTCGATCCACGCTACTATATTTGACACTTTCAAAACATTTGTCGTCAATTTCTTTGACGATATTTAGGCTTGCGATTATATTTCTATGCCAAGATATTTCTTCATTGGCGAGGAATCTACAAATTTCGTATCTCAATAAATAATTTTAAATTGTTGGTTTTATTTTAATAAAAATTGTCAATATTCGTTGATTGTTAGTTTACTAATGGATATCATTTTGTAAATATAAATTTTTGTGTGAGCCCCGTGCACCAAAAATACTTTATTCAGAATGTCGAAAATCGACAAAGATATATTGTTGAACCAATTCCCTATTTTTATTTCGAAGCTTACCAGGTTGAGTCAAAAGTTATTCATGTTTTTATGCAGGTATTTTATTAACACAAATTGTTATAACGCTGAACATA
>JBBMOY010221116.1:0-12261 GCA_037951405.1 Platydemus manokwari | reverse complement strand
CAAGGATCCAAGTATAACAAGATTAGGCTTAGACGATTTAATGATTTGGTTAATTCCTTATATACAAAAAAAGGTCTACAAAAAGTTGATTAAGTTTAAAACACAGTAAATCATCAAGATTTTCATAAGTTTATTATAGTAATAAAGTTACGATTTTATTTGAAGTGAAGTCATTCCTCTGAAAAGGATTTGAAAATATTGACAATGTTGATAAACTGATATTCTGCACTTTTATATTTATTCTTCTAATAAATTTTATTTACTGTCCACCCTCTAGATCAATTAAGAGTTGTATTTTTTAGCAACTTCTTCATTTGATGTCGAAAATATTCTTTTGAACTTTCACTGTTTTATTCAAAAATAATAATAATAAAACAATTCTTTTCATTCAGTGTAATCTATTTAACTTTTATATCATTTAAACTGTTATATACATCGGTGGAGAATTTGAATATCTTTATTTAGCTATTGTTTTTGACAATTTGGGTGCAATATTGACACTGGAAATTAAAATTCTCCGAATCCTGACATTTGGTTTGATGTTGGAATTTTTATTTTGTCGGTAAAACGATTTTTCATTATTTCGAAAACACTTTAATTAAAATTCAAAATCAACATTTTATTGTTAAGCACGTTCAATTATATTTTGCATTTCATTTTGCTTCATAATTCTGATTAGCTTTATTTGATTTTAATCAATCAACTTGTATCAATTACTAGCTTTAATTAAATTTCTAATCAAGAAGCTTCAAATTTGAATGAAAGATTTAAATGCGACTTTCAAATAAAGTAAAATTAAAATAATTTTAATAAAGTTAATTATTAATCTTATATTCTCGACATAGTTTGCTAACACTTACGGTCAATCTCAGTAATTATTTAATTAATTATATTCTATTGAAAAAATTTGACTTTGTATGAAGCGCAAAATTTTAAATTGTTTCCTTCCTTTCTTCAAATTTACCACCAAGCATTCAAAACATTTCAGTTTTAATACGAGTGAAAAAATCTTTCTAAAAAGAAAGTTGAAATATTCCAGATAAATAATACGAATTTATATTTTTGGTTTATGTTAAATATTTTCTCCAAATAGATATGATTTGATTTTGGTTTTAAATGGTGATCACAATATAAATTTATGACGTGATAAGTAATAACACACATACACACACATATAAATATATATATGTGTGTGTGTGTTGCCTCAGATTAAACACACTTATGTGAGTATAGAAATAGTATTTTTAAATTTCTAAATGCACCTTTTAAATTTTAGTGTGCAAGAAGAAAGACAATTAATGAAATCTGAATAAAATATTTTGTGTTCCTCAATTTTGATTTTAAATTCTGTGTTTGTGAAGTATCGTTCATGCCTCATTTAATGTTGCTATTTTTAGGTATTTAAATTGCAACTTATAAAGATTACTATTTTTAGTACTTGTAGTGTGGTAGTCATAAATTTTAGTTACATTGGATTTTTGTCGTAGCATTTGTTTCTAAAATTAGTTTACCACAAACAAGTGAAATTAATTAAACAAATATTTTAGGATCAAGTCATTTGAAATAAAGTTATTAATGTATGAGTTTTGCTATAATATTTTAAAAAGTAAATTCAACGAAAATGCTCAAATATTGTATATGGGCACCGATTTATTCTGATGGGAGGACACTGAGAAGGAGGATACTGTCCTTGTCTCCAACTTCACTATTTATAAACTATTGTCTTTTATTCAGAATGACCTAGAATATTTTTTGAACCAAGTTTTGATTATAGATATGAGCAATTTTTATAAGTTTGATTGATAGTGGTAAATCGATGATTTTCATGACATTTACTAGTCCTGCCGAACGCAATCAGTAAACTGATGCAGGAGCGCAAAAATAGAGCGATTAGATGGATAGACTGCTCGATTTTGAATGCTGACTTCATAATATTACTGCTTATGAATATTCTAATCTTTAGATGATTTTTTGAATATTCAGATCGTCTGATATTTTTGTGATTTACCTATTTTCTTGCATAATATAATTTAATAGACGTCGATGCACATGGTGTATAAACGGTATAGTTTTGTATTTGGTGTTGTTGTTTAAGGTATAAAAGTTGAGAAGAAAGATATTCGAGTTGATATTTAGATTTTTGTATAATTACAGGATTTTTGTTGTTACTGTTGTTGTTGACAAACACAAAGGTATGAAGAATGCAAAAATACCAGACAAACAGAAGTCATTCGCACATAACTTCACGAACCTTATTCTACGTCACATTATTTCACGGCACATAAACTATCAAGCTAAATTTTGACAGAAAAAATTAAGCATATCGTTTTCAGCACATAAATTCTAAACAGAAATTCTAATATCTTTCACGAGTTTACAATTGATATTGATTAATTCGAAAAACGTATTTTTCTTCTACTGTAAATGTTGAATTTATTAGAGTAAAAATGTAGTTATATTGAATATCCTGAGAAACAGAAAATAAAAGTTATAACGTAGTTTGGAGAGTCGAAAGAAAAGAAGATCAACTAATTGAAAAACCTGTTAAATAAATTAATACATATTAGATAATATAACTAGAGTTGCAATGAAAAGGAGAAATGAAAATAGGTTTTTACTTGTAAAGTATTGAAATGGAAATATCCAAACATCCGTAAGACATATGGTGGCACTTTGGAAAAAATTACTGTGATGAAGAAAAAGGCTTTTTAGTTGGGAATAAATTGCAAAAAATAATCTTACCCGAGATAACATTTAATGATCTGAATAAATTAATTCAAAGCTATGAGCAAGGGAAATGACAGATCAAATTGGTAATTCAAAGTCAATCATAGATATATTTACTGAGTATCAAAATAAATTCCAAGTATATTTACCGGATTACACTGGCCATCAAGCAGGAAATAGAAATAACATAATGAACATTAGTTAATTAGAAAACTCATAGCATAGAATAAGAATGTATTACCAACAGAAAAATAATGAGTTCAAAACTCATTTGCGAATATTAAGAAGAAAATAAACATGACAAAGTATTGAAAGCTGGTGATTTCGATGAATTTGAAATGAGACAATCATTTATGGGAGATGCTGAAGCAATTATTTTAAAAATGATTGACGATCTAAATCAGCCACAAGTGATCACAGTAATTATACTTGATCATGCATACATTGCCAAATTGAGATAGATTGTATGTATAATACAGTGGTTTGTCGCGATTAAAATGATGGAAATAGGAATAATAAGTCAAAGAGGCCGTTATTATTTTATAAGTAACACAACCTTTATAAAGCACGACTACGAATAAAATAAATAGGCTCGTATTGGAAGACAGAAGCAAAGAAAAAGTTATCTAAACCTTTGTTTTAATGCAGTCAGTCGAAGAGAATAATCAGGTTGATTAAATATGGCTAAGGAGGTAGGGAAATCTTCCTGTATTAAAACTGAAAATTAATATGACCAAAAGCTGAAATTAAATGGACAAACAAACAATACGAATGACAACTTCGAATCAGCTGAAAAAATTCCACAAAAATGAAAAAAATTATAAATTTTAATTAAATAAAAATCTATATTCATGTACTAACCGAATTAATTAACAATTGTCTTTCATTTGTTATTAAGTTAATAAATTAATAAAGCTTTCTTATCCAAGTTACAATATTGATTATGATTATTTTCTCCCAAAGATATGGAGCAGGTTGATGAAGATTCATTTAAAAGAATATTAAAACTTGCGGTTTGATAACATATGATCGACATATAATGAGGATTTTAAAATCAATTTATTAATCCAGTTTTTTTTTAACTTGACCAGTATACTTTCTGAAGAAAAATTTGCTTTCTCAACATTTTCAAAACTATTTAAACAAAATAAATGACTGATAATAAATCTATCTGAAAATGATAACCATAAACGATATCCGTATATGCATTCATAAACTCATAAAAAATAATAAATTCATGATAATAGAATATATCTTTGAATTAAACAAGTATCTAACTTCGAACAAAAACAGAAAATCGATCAGTTTATTCATTATCGATCACCGAAATTTGTATAGATCTAATACATTAAATGCTATTATCATGCATATTACATGAATATGAAGAGTTCATTATCTAATACTCAATCTGCGTTACATTCAGCTCCCACTGAATATAACCAAGAAGATTATACCAGTTTGAATATTAATTCTAATGACAATTATTTGAAAGGTGACGAAATCAAAAATAACGTCGAATCAAATTATTCAACGTCGAACATCAAAATACCGGAAGGATGCAATCAAAGTAAGCATATTCGTAGTATGAAGATAAAATAATGATTGCGTAAAATGAAATTATAATTAAACTGATCAAACTATTAAATTGTTGTACCAGTAAATATTTAATAAGTATGAATATTAGTGAATAAAATTGAATTTCTAATACTATAAAAATAATTTGATATTTAATAATATTATATTTGTTATAAAGAATGATTAACTATGATTATTATTATATGTTCATTAGAAGAAAAGTAAAATTAAATTAGAATTTAAGTCGAATTATATTTCTAATTTCTAATATTCATTAATATCGATGAAGAATTTTTATTTTCTCCATTTTAATTTTGAATAGCTATTTATATATTACAATTTATTTTTCATATAATGATTAAAGCGAACTTTTACACAGGTTTGATTTTGTTCGAAATTAAATAGTTTTCAGTCGCTGGTGATTTCAATTTGTTTTGTGATATATTATTAAGATCATTTCATTACATTAATCCATACAATCGTTTCTTCACTGATAATGCATTCGTCCTTATCTCTTCTGAGCCCATACCAACTTTGAGCGTTTCTGAAATCTATCAGAAATTTTATCGTTGGATTTTACTTTAAGTCTAGACAGATTCGATATATCATTAAAGTAAATTTCTCAACTCATTTTTACCAGGAAAATAAAATCGTCACAAACGATAATATGATCGTATAACGTATTGGATTTTGAAAATGGACTCAATTGTTAGAATCAGTGACGTTTTGATTTGAAAAAGATTTATTATTAATTATCGATGGTAATCAGATAACCTATTGATAACAGAGAAAAATGGGAAAGAAGAAATTCATTGTGAAAATGTAATCCGATTTTTGAAGAATGAATTAACATTATTCTCTCGCTATACAATGGATAGAATTATTTTCTCTCTCGAATGTTTCATTGAGTTTTTTAGAAAATTCATTAAATTTGATATTTTTCATGTGGTTTTGTAAATATCAAATCCACTTTTTATAAATCAAATCTAAAGATACTAATATAGAATTTCATAATAACGAACCGAGAACAATAATTAACTAATTTTATGATGCATTATTATGTGGTATGTTTTTGAATTATAATGATATATTATCATATATGCTATTAAATCACCATCACCACCAAAAGGACTAATTAAGCTATTTTGATTTGACCTTAATGGTAATCACTATTATGGCGATAAAATTTCAGTATTACTAAAATGTCATTCTACCATTTTTATTTTCCAACATTGACAGTAAGAACAAAGTCCGAAGTCATTTTGAAATTTATTTACTTATTTAAAACTAAACATATTCTAGATAACAATTACTTAATTTAAACAATGATAATTATTTAGAATTAATATCGTCTAACTTTCTTCTCCAATGGCTTTTGAGGTTTTCTAAACCATTTAATTCTTCTAAATATATTTTGTACTGAGAAGTCCAGAAGTCCTTGTGAGTACTTACAAAATTTAAAATTATATAAGGCTTTTATATTGGAAACATGTTTTTGTGTTTTTATTTCTTCACTGAAACCTCCTAACCACTTATCTTTTTGTCTAAAAATCTTAACGAGTTAATGGTAACTGATTTGAGCTGACTTCCTATTTTATTGATCCGTTTTCCACTCGAAATCTTGAACAGAAAAATGTTGAATTGAGCTTTGATACTTTTCATTTACGATAAATTATATTCGAGAGATAATTTTAACCCAGGGTTGTTTTTCTGAAGCCATTACTGTTTCCAACATATCTAAGTACTCTGATAATCTTTTATGCTAGCCTTTTTCCTGATCATGATATAAGAAGACAACTTTTTGTTTTATTCCAAAATGTTTAGGAATTTCTTTAATATTTATCCTTAAATAGCTTTACTTCGATTGGTAAGTATATAACTAACAATGCCATATACATAAATCTACCAATTGGAAATAAAATTAAATATAAAATATCGTCTATTGATGCTAGTGGCACTCAGCTTATCTACATACAATAACTAACGGATACCTGCTTTCGGTCATTAACTCTCCAAAGGAGTAACATCGACAAATATCTGTTCCAATGATCCAAAATCTACCCTTGGAATCATATCTTCCTTAGTTCTCCCAGTGTATATTAAAGTGTAAGCAAATATCACACGTTCATGCTCAATGTTTCGAGACAAGCAGAAATAAATATTTTGAATGTAATCTGTCAATTTCATACTAATGTTTTTTGTGGATATTTCTGCAATTCAACTCGGAATAAGTATTCATTACCATGTTTATTGATATGGCTGGAATTAACATCTCTTATTTACCGGCAACCTTTTCGTCTTCTATCATCGGGAAATTGTGATATCCATCACTGAGTACAATTTCAATTTGTTGCTACTTAGTCTGAAGAATAAATAATTTCGTATTCCATTCTAACTTAAATATTTTGTCCAACGCCTTCACCACGAGTTTGCCCACACGAAGCTCATACCGACGGTACTTCTTGTCAGATCTTTGATAAACTATCTATTAAATAAACTATCTATTAGATAAACCATCGATGAATTATCTATTATTAAAATTAACTGAAAAAAAATCTTGTGCCTGTCTTTCCTAGTGGCTGTAAATTTCGGTGTGGTCGTAAGAACGAAAATACTCTGGATTCATTTTAACATTTATTATTTTATTTAAAACTAAACAGTATAGAAAATATTTTAAACAACGATAATTATTTACGATTAAAATAGCCTAACTTTAACAAAATTATCATACCCTAACATCTATTGGATATGCATGCATGCATTATATTTTTTTTCCAATCAAAGATAATGAATGAGCTCAATATTTTCTCTTTGTTGAAATCGTGAAATTATTTTCAATATAAAAGATAATTGAACTTATTTTTTTACTAAAGAATTATTAGACATTTTATGAGCTATATCATATCAATTCTGGTTTCCTAATAAATTTTATTGAAACTACATGATAATTTTAGTAGGAATAAATTTTTAATTTTATTCCGTTTCATTTGTAACGCTTTTCTTTTAACAAAAACCCTATGGATCAATGCCCATGTCACACTGGTGTCCGGATTAATGACTTTCATTCAATTTTAAAATCTGTTATGCACATTATTCGTGCTTCGTTTCGCAAAAATTCCATTATCATGCTTACTTTAATAATCACATAAGTAATATTGGATTTTGAAGAATAGAAAAATGAGATTTGTGATTTTTCTTTCAGAATTATCATATTGAATTTTTTGAATATTTTTAATTAGCATCTTTTGGGATTAGTAGTGATAGATCATCAAATTTAGCCAACTGAAAGGGGTTCGTAATGGAATCGAATATGGAAGGAAAAATAACAACCTTAGTAATGTTAATCTAACAGAAATTATGTCACGTTTATGATATATTATTAATATACAACTTTTTAAGTACATTTTTAATTTTGGCATGATGAATGCAAGTAGAAGAAAGTTATTTTTTAATTAAAAAATTTTAAAATTAATATATTTAATTCAATACTAGAAATTGTGTTGATATTGAGTTCCTAAATCTTTTGTTATTCAATGTTCTGGAAGATCTGAACTGGTGACGATTTCAAAACCATTTATTGATACATTTTTTGTTCGATAATTAAAATTAAACGTAAATTATTTAAATTTTCAGATGATATTTCAAAATTCATTCCAATTTTAACACCTTATTATAATTTTAAAAACAATGGAACTCATCTGGATGCAGAATCCATGAATAATATCACAGGTCAAGAATTTCAAAACATAATGCATCCAGTGATAGCTAATAGTTTTTCGTCACAAAACATATGTCCTACAACTGGCTATGAACCGATGCCAATTTCCACGAATTCTTCATTTCAATGCAACTGTGCCTATTGTTTAGCCATTTATCAAAACCAGTGGTTCGTAAATTATTATGGCTCCATGCCACCCAATCCATACGTACTGCCGCCACAAGTAGATCCAAACACACAGATAGGAAAACCTTTTGAGCATACATATCGACCGATAGTATTAATGAAACCATGTGATATGATGTATAGTCCAGAATCACAGGAAATCGATCAAAAACTAGCCCATTTAACACCCATCTACATCAATCAACCGGTTCCAAGCAATACGGAACATTTCCAAAGACGTACTCCATTTAAAAAACGTGATCACAATGCGTTAAGTTGGCTCTTGCTCTATTTGGAGTTGGAAAAAGATGTTGAAAGTCCAACGATGAATGCTAGAATAGCTTGGATAAATGATATGCATCATATAATATACACTAAACTGACATCGGGAATTGTGTCGCGATGGCAATATGAATATGAATTTTCTCAACTCAAAAATATCATCACTCAAAAATCCATGGAAGCTGATGAAATATTTAAAACGTTTCCAAAATTATGTCATTGTGGAGAACGATTCAAAACTGACAATGAATTGAATGACCATTCAAATCACTGCGTCGAACTGAAGGTGCCCTGGCATCGTTGTTTGTGCGGGAAATTGTTCGATCAGCATTTTGAATTTTTCCAACACATATTTAGTGGAATCATCCATTGTCCAATGGCTGTGTATCACTTGTGGATATTTTTTGAAAAGTATCGCCGAAGACGTTACAAATGTTTCTGCAGTGTTATTTTTCATAATTTCTGGGTTTACTATATCCATATGGGAGAATGCATTGAATATCAAAATTACTTTCAACGCAACTGTTACTTTTGTCAGGATTCAATAAAAAAAGCAATGGAAAACAATTCATTTTGGTCTTACCCTATGGTAGGACCCTTAAAGGATTTAGTACGTCAAAGTAAAATTCAATAAATCCTTTTCATATTGAAAGAAAAATATATTTACTTTCACTATTAATTGCTTTCATCAAATAAATTTAATTTTTTTATAATATTAGATATATTAATAACGATTTTTTTATTCATAAATATTTCTTTTAATGACTAAAGAACATAGAAAATCATTACGTGGTGCCATGTCCTTTTAACAAATATTTTCTCGTCTTGTAGCATGCTCGTTCAATACATGTCACGAATAATTTCAAAGTAATTTTTAAAATGATCAAAATTCATCAAATAATCTCATCAAATCGTTAGAAATATCCATGTTTTATTCATTATCAGAGATATAGAGAAATATTTTGTTTATCTAATATTTTCTATTATTAAATAGAATGACCGAAATGGCTTAACTATTGGACGAGTAAATGCTTACGGGTAATTTGGTGGTTATCATTAATATTTTATCAAAAATTTTTCATTAATCTATATGCAATACATGTTTAAAAATTAAACTTATAAGTACTAAGTGGGTTGTAAACAATTATTGTGTATAAAAACTTATTCCGCATCTCAGAGTCTCGGAAAAGTAAAACTTTTTGTCGAATAAATACTTCATAGGTTATATAATTTTTATTTTCCCTCTATATTGGTATTTTCTTAATTTCTTTTATTAAAATCCTAATTGACAATGTTAGCTGCTACTATTTTAAAAATCCAAACATTAAAAACGAAATGAAAAGACACGAATGCTTTACATATTTATATAGGTTAAAATATCTAATTCTTCTATCTTTTTATGTCTTCTCTACATATTTTTTATACATTCTCTATATAGTCTCAACATTTTCCTCATTCTTTCCATAATTTACCGTCATTGACTTTCTAAGCTGCTACTATTTTGAAAAAACTATACATTGAAAACGAACTGAAAAGACACAAGAGCTTATTATGTATTTAAATACCGTTATTTAAATAAATTATATAATTTTATATAAAATTAAATTTTTATAAATTTAAATTCTATATTAAACTAAATCTTGAAATATTTAATTCAATTTTAATATTTTAATGCTTCAATTATAAAAATTCTCGGAATTAATTTTCGATATTTTAAATTTAAAATTCCGTTAAAAAATAAAACGTTTATCAAATTGAGTTCCTTAATATTTGAGTTCGATTTGTATCCAATTTTCCCAGGTTACTACAAATGCTATCTAGCTTCAAACTAGTTCATCCGCATGTTCGATATTTGCATTTATTATTTGTGTTTGGTGTTCATTCAGCAATAAAATTTTATATATTATTTACTGTAATTATAATTTTCACAAAACCATTTGATTCTTATCTAAATTTGGAATTCCAATCAGATAAACCACTTAAGAGGGTTTGACAAAGATAGATATCTGTTCTTTCAGTAAATAGCATACACATAAATAACCAATGCAATAACGAATATTTATTGATTTCGACAATAATACTCCATTTTCCTCCGAAAAGCAATATCTAATTAGGATAAGTCGAGAAAGACAAAACTGATTGAGCGTACTAATTGAACCTACTCTACTTCAATTCATTTAAGGGGAAACCAGTTGGATTATAAAATTGGATGGGCAAAAATTCAGTTACATTGAATTCTGACTAGATGAACAGAATTGAAAATCATTTCCTATAAATTCTAATTTGACTACAACTCAAACTTTACCCTTCATGTTTCTTGGCAGGTTGGAATCCATTATTTACAATAATATTATAGTACTAAGAACAGATCTATGATTTTTGTATGATAGAAATGTGTTCAATAACAGTCATATATTAAATACCGATTTTTGAAAATAATTCCCTCATAGTTATTCTATGCTTGAAGGAGGGTTGGTGATTAGAAATTTTCAATAAATATTTAATTGATATCATCATGTTTATTATGTAGGTCATTTGAATTTATTAATTATGATAATTATTAATAGATCTTTTGGTCTTTATAATCTTTAATGGTTAATTTTTATAAGCATGAATAATATCTGATAAGTTTTATTATTAATGATTTTAAGAATTTTAGATTTAAAACATTTCTTTTATCTAAATTTATACTTGATTAATTACACATGATCTATTTTCTGAGAGGTGTCAGATTTTTGGAGGGATTTATTAATACTCAATGAATATAATTTAAACTTAAAATAGATATTATCGATAATTTTTTTTAGATTAACATCCATGTAACATTAATCAATGCAATAATTCATCCAATCAAATATCGGAATAACTAACGGTAATGATAATGACTAATTTTCTTGACGATTCTTCATCTCTGAATAAATAGAATGATAAAATAGTCATTCAGTCATAAGCTTTAATAATATCCGATATTTATTCATTTGTCAACCAACAATCCAAAAACGTTCACTGGACTTGTGAGGAAAATTTTTGTTTATACTCAAATGACAACTCTAATCATATATATTTTTTGGGAGTGATATTTCTGACAATTCTTTATCGTTATCTCAATTATTTTTATTGTCCCTGTATCATCGATAAATTAACTCAATGTAAATTTATTATTGATTTTATTTCCCATAGCGAATATCTAATTTTATTCTCGAGCACTGAATTGTAAAAAAGATATATCGAATTGAACTATAAACAATACTCACAATGATTTTCTACAAGATTAAAAGTGAACAAATAAGGGTCGATATCTCATTTACATTTAAAACTATACCCAAGCAAAGGTATCTATTGAAATTTTTAATCAAAATATAATAAAAGAAATAATCTATAATTTTTAATCGAACAATGAGAGTCTGAAATAGTGTTTTGTATTTCAAGTGGTTGACATTGGTCATTCGAATGGTCATCGAAATTAATTAACATTTGAATTTCATTTAAAGAATAGTTTTGTTTTTAGATTATATTTAAAAAATATTTGTTAATTTGATCGCATTGTTTCGACTATTCGAGTCGAGCATTTCTATTGCACATTATTAGATGTTCTTCATGTATTCAATGATTTCATTGTAATGAATATTAATAACAAAAAATAAAAATAAATAAATAATAATAATATATTAAATGATAATAATGATAGCAATAATAATAACAATGGTAATAATAGTTATAATAATAACAATAATGATAATAATAACCATGACAATAATAATAATAGAGTAATAATAATAATAATAATAATAATA
>JBBMOY010220005.1:0-12266 GCA_037951405.1 Platydemus manokwari | reverse complement strand
AATAAATCGATGGCAAAACGTGATGGCAAATTTTTATTTACAATTTTGTCCGCGAACTTTATTTACAACCTAATATTTCTTTGACTGTGTCTTTTATTTTTAAAATTTAAAAAATTAAGAAACAAAATTATAAAAATTTCAAAATAATTTCACCAGTAACACTAAAAACAGTTAAAATTTAAATTTAAATTAAAAATTTCCAATTCAATACTTAACTGACATATTGTGGTTTGCTACTTAGAACTTCTTCACGCACATAATACGCTCTTATGGTTTCGATTGCTCTTTTCATGTTAAATTGAGATGTTGATGTTTTTGTCGTCTTTAATTCGTAATGAATTGATTTTAAATTGTAATCTAGGTCTGCTAATATCACCTCACATAATAAAATACACTCGCACTATCATTTTAATCGAAAAGCAATTCACTGTTTACTAAAGGTTATTGATTTATTTGGTTTAATATCAATGTTTCGGTTAATATCGATAAATAATTTTCAAATTTTACTTTAAAGTGGTTAAATTCGATTGGCTAAAATTATGATTACAATTTCATTAACACTTCTTGTTTAAGTTGAAAATTTATATTTCCCAATATCTGTATCCCCGGTGGCTTTTTGAAGAGTTGCAAGTGTCAAGATTTTAAAGACAATTTTGTAAATATCATTGATTTAACCCAAATTAATAAAGAAAATAAACCTATGTTGTTTTAGATTAGTTTTTCTTTAATTTTTCTAGCCTGAGCGTTGAAATCTTGATATTTCTTGTCCAATTTTAAATGGATTGTGTAAGGTTTTGTTATAAAAATTATAAAAGTCAAAATGGCTTTTTGAGCTTTTGGGATTTTAAAGCTGAAATGATTTTTAAATATTCTACTTAATAAAATTTGATCAACTCATTTATATATCATAAATATATCATTAAGGATTTCCGGAAATATTATACTTAGAATCCCACTTGTGGACACCAATGATATTTATAATTTTATCAAATTATCTCACAGTCTATTTAAACATCGCAAAATAATAAAATATTTCTAAATCTAAAATGCAATCTTAAGATTTCTCAATGTATACATCTTTGCTCTTGTTCCCAACGTTATCTTTTTACTGGTATTGTTTTCAGCAATATGTTAAGCATACCTGAAATAGTTAAAAAATCATGAGACCTACAAGTTTATGTACTCTTTCAGATAACACACTTACATTACTTCAATAACCAATCTCAAACCTTAAATTAGCAATTATTTGAAGTTTTTAATAGCACAAGCACACAGAATGCGACAAACAAATTAATGAACCAATGAGACGACGAATAGAAGAAAACTCAGAAATAGACAAGTTTATAAATAGTTTTAACAAATGAAAAGCAGAACTCTCAGCAGCAAGTAGTTACATGTAATACAGCTTTCAAAAAGAGTGGACTCTTGAAAACAACTTCAAGTCTTTGTGATCGGTAAACGGTTATCCATCTTTCATTCTTTTGGGTGCTGAACGCACTTGGTGATTTGATATTGATTCATAATCTGTCTTATTTTGTTTATTGATGATATTGATTGATTACACTGTTTAACCTTTCAGTGTTTTTGATTTTGAATTTAATAATTAAACAATTCTTTCAATATAAAATTTTTAAATCCATTTGAGAGTCTTGGAAGCACAAAATTTACATAAAAACCAACTCTCACAACAAACAATGCAATTTCAATGACCAATCAAAATAATTATAAATAACCAACCATGACAAGATTGAAATTGACCGTGTTTGTAAAATTGAGAATGATTGATGTAATCCGGTTTTTTTTTGCTGATCTTATTTTTAAGATTCCAGTATTTTATTCGAAAAGGGAATTATTATATTTATTGCTTGGTTAATATAGTTGGCTCTGAAATGTGCGGATATCAGTAATCCGTGCCGGTGTTGGCCTGTCACTCTGGGTTGGGCAAGTTTGGTATGCGAAGAATTTTTTCTTCAAGGCGATATGGAGAAAACTCAAGGACTGTCTGTGATGCCTACACATGACCGGTGCATGACAACGAAAGCAGATATCCAATTGGGTATTATCATAATTTTGATTTATCATTGATTTGAAATTTTCTTTAGGGTTCATTCGATTCATTGTACGTCCTCTTGTAACTCAGTGGAACTTATTTCTTAAATCTCCTCTATCTGCTTTATTAATCAAATATGTTGACATCAATCTCAACCAATGGGAAATATATAAGCAACGATTTTCTGCTGTTTCAGCCAAAGTTGTTAATAATTCATCTGCAAAAATCGACTTATCTGTAGCAAATTGCTCTGCACTGACTTCTACATCCCCTATGCCAGGTTTGGCAACCTTGACCGAGGAAACAACATTAGTATCTGCTTGTAGTACCAAAGTTTGTCCAGATGTTCATAGAAGACTCTCTTTACCTGACAATGTGTTTAATTCTTTGACAAAGCAGCAACCAAGACATAGACTATCAACAACCATGATAACTTTTGCTCGGCCTTCAGCAGGCCAAATACCATCGTACCGTAGAGGATCTCTCCCTCAACATCCCAGAGCGAGTTCCGTCTCTAATCATGGTCGTCGTCGAGGTAGTCTTCCATTAATGGTGCAAGCTTTCCCAATTCCATCGGCTTGGGAAGAATCAAACAATACGAAAAAGAGTTCATCTGGACCAAGGACATCACTAAATGCTTCCGCCTACATTCAGCGTCGACGAGGCAGTGCTCCATTGATTGGAAGCCTTCGGACGAATCAAGATTGGAAGGGATCTGGATTGAGTGTTTTGACAAACTGTCTCAAAGAACAATTACTCTTAGAGGTTTATTGGATGACAGTATCGTCATCTGTTTCATCGACAAATTCAATCAATGCTGGAAGCAATAACAACATACCACCGGTATATCTTTCTTCCAGTAGTGGTAGTAGTAGAAATGATAGTGCCACTGGTACCATTACTATCCGATGAGCTTTTATATCTCTTTCAAAATAGTATTCGTTACAGTAAATTAAGCTTTCGTGTTTTGTCTCTTCGTTATCCGATTATTGTTTACATTGTATGCACTACCCTTTATACAATAATTGATTTTAATCGATAGATATTGCTGAACTTCGTTGGGTTATTTTATTGTAAAGATTTTTTACCTGACATTTTCTATTAAACAACTTTTTGTGATTTTAATTTTCTACGATGTTAGTGAATATTTGAAATTATTTAATAAAGTGTAAATATTTGTTAATAGACGGCTTTACTTAGATATTATTTTCTTTGTTTTATTATTCTGAAATGTTATACCGAAAAAATATTGAATAAGTGTTCAAATAATAATAATGCTAACTATACCAATGGTAGGTTTGGAATGGATTTGAAAATATATGATGTGTTCAGTTAAACAAATGAACAATCGCGATTTTGTTGATAAATATTGAATTGAGAAGTGACTTCAAATAATCATTCGAATCAATGAATTTCTATCATCGTTCAACCGGGTTAATCAACAAAAAAAGGCAAACTTGCTTTTATCTATTACTAGCCGAAAGTTCTTGGATTTTGTATTTTAGTCGCTTTATTAATTTTCTGCGACAATCACTTTGTCAATTTATAAAATTAAATAAAGCTTCCGGAATAAATAATTTTCATGATTAGCAAGACATTCAATCTCAACTGGCAATGAATAGTGGCGCAGAGCAACTTGTAAATCATAATTTTTATGGTGATTTTCATATTATTTATTAATTATTTTCTTTAGTTGATTTAAAATTTAATATTAAAAACGATTTAATTATACATTCAAATTATTATGAAATTATTTTCATTAAATCAGCATTTTTCATTTATTTCCTGAACGCTTAAATCCATAGCTTTAATGTTAACTACATTTTAGATTTTATCACGATATTTAAATAAATTTTTGAATACACCGGGTTTTGTCAGATATTAGTTTTCAAAATTGTAAAACAAAATCTCATTTTATTATTAATTAAACCTTGTTATTGTTATATAATTTTATTTAATATTACTTTTTTAATTAAAAACATTAGTATTAAAAAATTAATAATAGAAAAATGGAAAAGTAAATTAAAAGTAACTAAAATTAGTATTATAATATAAACAACTTGATTGAATGAATTTAAATCACGAAAATGGAAGCTAAAAAAATGACTTTGCAATATAATATCCACCAATAAAAATAGAGAAAACAAAGAAAGACTATGGAAAATAAAGTCATTAAATTCACCCTATCACTATATAGTTAGTTAGAAAACGTTAATTAAAAATCGCCGAGATAGGATCGGATTACAGTGAGAGCTTGTGTACTATCTAGATATTAGAAATCATACCAAATTAGTTTGAATATCAGTATTTATTTATCATTAAATGGAAATTTTCATTCGAAACATTGTAGGTTTTCAAAAATCTATTTTTGCGTTGTCTTTTGATTGGTACTTGATCATGGAACTATTATTGTCTTTTTATGAATTTTTGTGTAGGTCGTTGAAGCCGGAATTACATATTGGTGAAAAATCATAGTTCTTTCACTCTTTTGTTTTTAAATCATTTTATTAATATATTTAACAGAAATGAAAATTAAAACTACTTTCTGTTATTATTTCTGTTAAATTTCCAGAGTTTTCATGGAGTTGAGATTTAATAATCAACCTATTTAGTCAAATCCGGGATCCTAGCATTGTTATTTAGATATACGTGACTGCTCTTAGTTTGATGAGACTCAAATGTTAAAATTTAAACCTGTTTACTTCAGTTTCCTTGTTTTGAAACTTAATCGATATTTTCGTACTGAGTATTTGTATCTAATTTGAGAGAATTTAAATTATATATTTCATTATCAGTTATTATTATTATTATTATTAAATTTTATTTATTTTATTGAATTTATATATATGTGTGTGTGTTAATATACTGATGTTAGAATTTATGGTTTTATTCGAGATGAATCACTGGCATTTTTACCAATAATTGATTATTCACTATACTCACATGCAAGATTTATCTAGAGCTATTAGCTGACACTTGTTAAGATCTTTCCACTAAATATCTAATTTCTGGCGGTAATTGAGTTGCGTTTCTTGTAAAAATAAACTATGTATATCCGACTTTAATCCTTGGTTTTGGTTTATTATTATTAATATTATTTATTGATATAGTATTTGTCCGAAATAAAATGTAACCAGACTTGAAATACTTGACATAGATATTAGATAAATTTATGGGTCGTGGGTTTGGTTATTTTATCTAGCTGTATGAGGGCTCCAATAGCTCGTATGAGGACGAAGCGATCGGAAATCATTGAAAAATATCTTAAGGTTTTAATGACAAACCTCGTTATTATTGACTATAGTAACAAGGAATTAAACGTACCATTGCAACCAGTTGGTGAACTATAATGTGAAGATTATAAGTTAAAGATTACTTATGGATGAAGATATAATCAAAATCGTTGAATTAATGTATTAAAATATTTATTTAGGAAGAATTAAAATACAATTGTCAAATAAAAACAAGAAAAAGTACCTGATTTCTTTCTTTCCGATCAGATAAAACTAAATATTTTATTCTATATTCATGAATTTTACTTTTATTATTATTATTATTATTATTATTATTTACCAATATCCTTACTATTATTATTATTATATTTTCTAACATTTAACATAATTTACTTTTCTTATTCTTTCTTTCTTATATTAATATTATTTATGTTGTTGTGTCCACCCGATTGATATGTTTTGTTTCTTATTAATCGTTATTATTGCTATTGTGATTTTGTTCCTGTTTTTATTATTTGATTTTTAATTAACCCTGCTCAACCTTGTGTTACTCTCTATAACTTCCATCTTCTGGTTTACAAATTAAAAGAATGGATCCACAACTACTAGATAATTATTCCACAATCAAAGATCAAAGGTAATTTTTAAGCAAAGCAAAGATAATTTAAGAGTTCATCAATCAATAACAATTAAAACGTAAGTCAAATTAAATTAAATCACTGTCAAATAATTATCAGTTAAAAGTTTATTGTTGTTTAATGGGAATCGAAGTCGGTAATGGGCGATTGAGTTGGGACTTGATTATTCGATGAGAGTTGATTAAAAAAAATGGGATTGTTGTGTGGATTGTAATTACAGATCATGATTTTTAGATGTGCAATTGATTAAGGAATGTGGACTGATGTGTTGTTTGAATTTGTATGTGTTGTTGGAATTGTGTAAGAATTTTAATTAAGGAATAAAGATAAGGAATTAGGTGTTGAATGTGTTTGGATTTGTGTTTGGATTGGGTGTATCCTCAACAGGGCATAAAATAATTGAACGCAATCAACACAATAAAATCTATTAAATAAAAATTGATACTTTCAAATACACTAAAAATCATTACAATTCTAGTTAATGAATGAAAGACACCTCTGGGAAAAGGAGCCGAGTGTACCTAACTCATATGCAGGACACACTTGTGAATACAAATGTAAATGGGGAACTTTAAGGATAAATATCTAATATGTTTAAGAAAATAACATGGTTATGGAGGTAGCCGAAGGCTTAAATACAACAAAATATTTACCTATCTCTTTGTATTAAAGTGCCAAAAATAATTTCCGATTAATGCATTTATTTTTCAGAAATTCTTGATAAAATAAGCAACGAAGAAATATTTCTATTTATTACTAGACAATTATAATAATGATAAAATCAAATTTGGAGGAATCTACGTAAAAATCAATTTCCCAAAATCAAGATCTGAAAAATTGGTAATTCTAAATTGTCTGAGAATTTTGTCCTCGTGAAAATGTGACTGACTAAATAATGTGCCAGTAAATGTCTGAGTTTTTCTATTTACTATTTTTAATATCACACATTGTGATTATTTTTAGTATCTCTAAAGAAGCCAGTTACTATTTTTAGCAACATCTTAATTTTGGTGACGTTTATTGTTAATTTTAATATTTTATCGTTATGTATAACGTGGTTAATATTTTTTGCTTTCTATTCTTGTTCTATGTGACTCGGTTCATCTGAAAAAAAACTGTAGTATATTATTTGTATCATTAAAATAAATTATTTTAATTTTAAGAATTCATTTTATTCTAAATTCAGATGAATTATTTTAAATATTTTTTTTGCTTTATAAAAATTTATTTCATTCATTAAGTTCTATTTCAACTTTTTTCAAAAATTTTATCGCGTATCTTAAAATATTTTTTAGAATGAATTGTCTAAATTTAAGAAAAAGAGTAATAAAATGAAAATTTTAATTTGTTAAGTGTGTTGCAAAAATCTATATAGTTTATTTAATTGTATTCATTAAAATCATTTTTAACTTTTTATTTAAATATCTAAAATGAATTTAGTATTTTTAAACACAAAAATAACTTGAAAAAAGTTTAAAATTTCCTAAAAATAGATTATTTGGAAAATCGGTCTAAATAGATCAAATTGCAATTTATTGAAAATTAGCGAATAAACTGTTTTAATATTAAAACAAAATGGTTCATTGTTTAAAATTTTTAGAGCTATTTTACAAGAAAAACGATTGGGAAATAATTCAAGCGCGTAAGGACTTAGATACTTGTATTTGAACTTAAAATAAGTTCATGAATGTTTATTTAATCTGTCAATACGGTAGTGACATGAAATTAAATAAATTCTACGGATGGAGATGCTAGAAATGTTAAACAAGTTTCGGGATTCGTTTAAGGAATTTGATCAACATTTCGGAGTTGTCTATTTTTGGCATTCTAGGCTGAAGTTATTTGTGGTGCACGGAGGCAGCACAAAAGGTGTTTTACCAAATGACCTCCGTCAGCAAACCAACATTCACGAAATGGAAATTATTTAGTCATAATACTCTTAAAATTGTGAAGACGCTCAAATCCAATGCTCAGATAATGCGAACTATTCACATCTTAAGGTGCTAAATTTCAAAGATAAACTTTTTCAGCATTTTCCATTGAAATTATAGTTACCAAAATGTTCCCTCTGGATTAAAACAGCTTAGACACTTACTGATTTCAAAATCAAAATAGATTTATCAAGGATCAATTTCGAAGGTGATTGATAGCGCTATCAAAATCGAGCTATAAAGTATTTACTGACATTCTACATTCAAATGCAATAGATAATCTTAAACCAACACTGTATCCTTTCTACACTTTTATGTGTATTGATAATCACTACGCCTTTCACATCGTCGGAGTAGAATAATAATAATGATTATGAGATTTTCAACAAAGATTTTTCCTCGTTGTCTATGCTAATAATCTTGTTAATTTGGCCAAATATATCGACAATCTATAAATATTATTAGACACATCAGCAAAAATAGCTAAATTGTGCATTTTTGCTTAAACCTTAGAAATACTCATTTATTCCTTGATAGTGTTGAGATACTCTTTAACAATTAACTAATCACTGACTCTAAAACTAGAAGTATAAAATTTTATTTCAACTGCGTACTACTCAGTTCGACTAATAAAACAAATCCACTCAATATACTTCTCAAAGTATAAACAAAACCTGGCTTCCAACTGACAGTTGATCATCTTGACATCGATATTTTATTCGAGATTTGTGTGCAATTTTTTGTATCATGCTGTATCACATTTTAATTCGAAATTTGCTTTTCCATGTTCCTATTAGGCTTTTAAGTTTTTGCATGAGTGGGATTGACCAATCCCTATGTGCGTGTTGTTGTGTGGCTATGCCACTTCTTCTAATTGTCGTTTACTATCAAAATCCAATGTTATTGACTGGTTGCTATGCCTGTATGGTTGTGTAGATATGCAAATGCTTAAAGTGCTTAAGCAAGGGTTCCAAGGTGCAAATCCGTTTTTCTTTAGCAGAATTTTATCTCACTCAACAATTTTATCGACAAAATAACTGCAAAGATGTCTTGATAAACTTTAAGTCGATCCGAAAACCCCTTTTTGCGGAGTTCTAGTAATATAGAAGAGTACCAATCTTCTTCAAGTATTCGTTGAAATCTACAAAGCATTGACAGACTCTTAGTTTCTTAATTACTAAACTTCATTGTGGCTTGAATATGTCAAGAGTAGTAATTACTTAGAAATTAAGCAAATGATTGTAAATGGCTAATGAGATGCTTTTGTTATTTCAAAATAAAATTTATTGAGTTGGTCTCGAACGTATCTCTAAATATCTAGTGAATTAATGTTTTTAAGATTCCCTCAGTCAAAGAATCTTCTCATATGTCAAGTGTCTTCTTGACCCGAATAATCTGATGCAAAATGCAGATATTTACAACCAAACCATTATGCCCATTATTATATTATTAATATTGTCCTTAATATTATTATTAATATTATTATTTTTTATTTGCAAGCAATATTAATAAACAAGTAATGAAAACATTTTATTGAGTTTTTCTTATTATATTAATTATGTGTAATATATGCTCATATAAATGCTCATATCTGGTACCACAATCAAACTGATGAATGGATAAACATGTTTTGTCAATCCAATCTAGAAATTATAGATGAAACTCACTGACACTGAAGTGAGGCATTGCTTTCAAGACAATCGCACTAAAGAAAGTATTGATAACACTCGTCAGGACTTCGGATATTTAAAATTACAGAAGGCAATACCGACAACAGAGCCCGAATTGACTAATTCCAACTAATGCTTTTACGCTGCTATGAAATTGGGCTGCACAAATCAAACAAAAGCTAAAAAATATTTTAATTATCAATAATTTTTTATTATATAACAATCATAATGGTGATAATAATTAGTTTGACAATGCTATACATATCATTGATATTTTATTAATATCGTTTAATAAGTTTCATCATTTTCAAAAATATGAATTGTTGTGAAATCATTTTTAAAGATTATTATTTAGTGTTTATTATAATAAGTAGTTAATGGGTTATTAAATAATTCAAATTTTAATTACAATACAATTTATAAAGGTTTCATATATTTTTATACTGCAAAATTCATACTGGATTCAGAATGTGGTCCATATGGTTGATTGAGTAGCAGTCAATTGAAATAATTCAACGATGATGGTCAAAGAAAATTAGATAAATTTGCAATTGATTAAAACCGACACTTACGAGCTAATTGAATATTCCGCATCGGTGTCGACGAAACTGCTGTTGTGAATAGGAAATAAATAGACGATACTCCATCTTATTAGATTGGTTTTTCGATATTTAATTTCTCGGCTTTACTATGCTTGTGTGCATCGACAAATAGTGAATACAAATGTCATTGATGGTGGCTGTGACAGAATGATTTGTTGTTCTGAGTTGAGGTATTGGAGTCGGAATCTGGGTGTTAAATCAAATTATCGTGAAGATGCCGACTGTACTTGAGGAGAATTGTATTTATTGATCATTGGCAACGTTGAGTGACGGAGGAGACCGTGATTTGTCATAGATTAATTCCATTATCGAATGTGTTTTTCAAATAGCTATTTAGATCATGGTTGAACGATTACGATGATAGTTCAACTGATTTTTTGTGTTTTCATTGGAGATAGATGGGGAAATTGTTTGTTGATCCATTACCAGGTTCCTTTATGAATAGCTGTGATTGAAATAAAGTTTTTAATATCATGGAATCCATTAAATAAATAAGTCCAAAACTAATCAATAATTTAAATTCAATTTTTCTGATATTGATTGGAAATTGATTTATTTTTTAATTTTAATTTTGAAAGAATTTCTGGCAAAAAAAAAACGTTTCGCTTAATTTTGCGAGGAAATTTCTATGAAAATAAGAATTAATTTAAACAAATCAATGTTGTTGTTGTTGTTTTAATTGATTTTTTAGAAAATTAATAAGTAAATATGTTTTGATAAATTTTCTCATTTATTTTGTAATTTTTTTTTATTCTTTTTCGAGTTTTTCAAAAAATTTTTAATCACAAAATTCATTGATGTAGATAAACATCGATTATGAGACTTTTTGATATCTGACCGACAAATGAAAACGTAACATTGACTGGAATAATTAATATTTTACTCTTCAAAGTCAATTTCTGAGAAAAGCGAAAGCTCAGAAAACATCTCTTAATTTCAAAAAAAATACAATTTATCAATTGACCATGGACAATATCGAATTGACTAATCATGAAATCAAGAAGCAAGTTCTGGAAACCTTCTATTATATATGTGTGGGTGGGTGGGTGGGTGTTTGTGCACTTGTGTGTCCGTGTGCCTGTGTGTCTGTGTGCTAGTTTTAATGAGGAATTTGTAGGATCAATTTTTAACTAGCCCTTTTTAAGGACAAACCAGATTTTGGTATTCCTCTGCTCACTTCTACGTCACCATCTTAATTTAACTTATATTGTAGAAGTCTTTAGCTAAAATATTTTTAAAAATAAAAATAATCGATAATGTGCCATTATTATAATTACGAAAAGTCACAATGAAACATCTTCAATTTCAATCTGTAACTGTCTTAGGAAGTAACTTTAAAAATGAGTCTAGAGTTGAATGTTAAAGATCGTTAATTAAATGGAATCGATCTGCATGAAATGACACAGGGTACAGAGCATTTGATGATGAAATAGTTTTCGATTTCAAATTTATGAGATACAATTTCTCGATATGTTTCTGATTTTGAGGCGAATCAGTTTTTCTCTGATGGATGTCAAAGATTTTGACAAAAACTCTTGGAATGTTGAGTGCCTTCAATATAATGTGTTAATAAAATAGTTTATCATATAAATAATATGCTGGGAAAATACAAAAAAAACTGTTATATTGATTATGCAACAAAACCTGGAAATAATCAATAGAATAATAGAAAAATTAATCAATAAATATTAATTATATAAATCATTAATTCATAATAAAATAATTCCTACGTGAAGAGTTTCTCGAAACATCCTTTCTTGACCTCCTCAAATGGCAGGATATAATGAAGTTCTCTAACATTCTCAGACACCAGGTATGCACTGGACACATACTTTTGGATGAACGCAGTCACTTGCGATTCCTTACACAAGGAAATCGGTTTCTGATTCTGGCTTGGATAATTTGGAGGTAGTCCTTGGTTGTGATTGCTCCTGGATGGTGGTGCTAGAAATATGGAAATTATTGGCACGCAATAAAGAGCAAAGTAATGAATATAATAGATTGAATAGAGCAATAATTTTAAAAAATGGTTCTAGAAAGTACAATATATGCATTGTAATTGCAGGAAAGTTTAATTTTTATACCCAAAACAGCCACTCAAATGTGGAGAGGACTATCACGAAATAAGAGGCATGGCCTGTG
>JBBMOY010218894.1:0-12272 GCA_037951405.1 Platydemus manokwari | reverse complement strand
ATTATGTTATTTCACCTCTAATATTAAAATGAAGGTCATCACTAATTTTCAATAAATTACAATTTGACTTACTTTGATCCGTTTTTCAAGTATTCAAATTTTAGAAAATTTTTAAGTTATAGAGCTTTTAATATTTGATTTCAAACAACAAATTTTTTTCTGAAGCACTTAGATAGAAAAATCGAAATTTTATTAATGTCAATAATTTTATAAACTATATAGATTTTTTAAATACAATCAACAAATCTAAAATTTTACTTTAGAACCCTTTATTTTAACTTTAGGCAATTTCTTTCATAATTTTAAGCTATTTCAGAATTTATTTATTATAATATTTCGAAACTGATATCATAATTAATAAAAATTCTCTTAATCTTAAATTCTAGTGATTTTAAAACGTTACCATAACAGGGGTGTGCCGAAATTATCTCAACCACCAATTGAGACATCTCTGATGGTTTGATCAATCCCTTGAAAAGGCTCTAGTATTCTGGCGGACGAAGTTTTGGAATTTTGGTATAACGAAATCATCTTGGAATCCTATGTTTATGAAATAAATATTTCTTATTACATATATCGCTACAAAACCATATGCATACAATGATCTATAAATTTTAAAAATATAGAATAAAAAAGAAAAATCTGAACGAAAAATTATTATATTTGTTGAACGAATAAGAATCATCTTCAGTTCATGCATCGGATAAAAGTACATCTATCTAAACATGAGTAGATATCTTTCATGTTTCATGATGAAAATGTATTATCAATTTTTTCCATAGTTCCTTTTCTTGGTTAACCAATAATTGCTGATTAATTAATACTGTCTGACGGGGAATTTTCAGTGAAAGTTCTGAAGTGACTTGTTAATTCCATTTATTGTTAACAATTATTTTCACAGATGAATGCTTACTGAATTCATTTGATATTTCGTTATAATTACATTCATAAATTCAGATAATTTCTCTGCATCTCTGAAAATTACATCATTGACTGTTAGTTTTGGGAAGAAATAAAACTGATGCGAGTCAAACATTCTAATAAAGTCTTGTATTTAGAAAAGAATATATGATTAACTGAAATTTTTTCACTTTTAAATCAGCAATATAAAAGCCAAATGCTGTTTAGAATTAATGAGATAATAATTTTTGTCAATATTACACAGAAAGAAATAAGAGATTTTCATTTATATTTAGCTTTTTCGTTGAATAAATTAAATAATGATAATAATAATAAAATAATGAATATCTCAAAAAGCTCTTTATTTCGCAAATAGTGAAAGTATTCATTTACAAATTCATTTGAATGATAAGCGTTGAATGAAATATTTAATAGATGAGAAATATACAAATGGATAGGTTTAGAATTACATTGTTGTCTTTTATGGGCATATTTTCATAGACGTTCAATCATATTAGAATAATAATTAAGATTAGAAAAATTACGAATAATAATTTTAAAATGCAACCCATTAACATAATCCTCTTTTTAGAGTAAAATAATATTATCTCCTCAAGTTTTGGATCAGTAAATACATTACTGATTTTGATGATTTATTATTATGATATCAGAATTTATTAACTAATCGTTGAAATATTCTTTAATGATATTTTAATAATCCTCGAGTAAAAATTATATTTATAAAGTGATTTTCGAATTGTGATGATCGTGGAATTGGTAGAAATTTCTAGACAATATCTAATGTTAAGAAAATAATCAATATTCTTTTACAAAATAAACAATAAAAAAATGTTTTATCAATGGAAAAAAAAATAAATTGAAAGCAGAAAAAATAAAAGTATGTTTTGCAAGATATCAGTAATGGGCAAAAAGTCGGAATGAAAAATAGTGGCTCAGTAATAAGATAAGCAGGGAAAATTGTAAATAAGAATATGCCATTCAGTGAGATTCTTCTATGACTCATTTTATTAAAAGAACCAACGTCGAAAAAGTTTTTCGAGAACTCTATGAATCAGTTTTAAGGAATTAGAAAATTCGTGTGTTTTATTAAGTGGCGTAATATACAGGTTGTGATGATCTTAAAATTTAAAAGACTTCATATTAATTTGTTTATATTTTTAAGTTGGATGAAATTCTGCAAAAAGGAAAACGGATTCGCACCTTGGAACCCTTGTTTTTAGAACTTTATATATTTGCATGCCTTCGCAACCTTACAGGCATAGCAATCAGCCAATCATAATGAAGTTAAATGGTGAACTACAATTGAAAAAAGGGGCATAGCTACACAACAACACACACATAAGGATTGGCCAATCCCACTCATGTAAAAACTTAAAATCCCAATAGGAACATAGAAAAACAAATATCGAATCAAAATATTATGCAAAATGACACAAGATATACACACAGATAGCGAATTCGTTCGTACAAAGTTATGCAAGCAATTTTTCTTGCATCTCTTGTGACGATGGCAGATATCTGAGTTTGCTATCATTTCTTGGTATATGCTAGTCGATTTTTAACTTCTAAAGATGGATAAATATTAGAAAGAATCTGATTGGCTGAACGTTTATCAGATGTGTGTCAACCCTTTTAAGGGTTATTTCTCTGGTTCTTGTGGACATTTTGGTAGATCTTGTGACCTATCTAACAATATTTTATTATCATATGTATTATTATTATAGAACATGGATTATCATGAATGTTTGTTCAGATATAATTAATACCTGTCAATACTTTATTTTATGATATCTAACTGATTGTTGATTTAATAAGCTTTTGAAAAATACATGAATTTGGGTTTTACAAAAGTTAAAAAGCCAACAAAACTGATCCACCATCAAACTATTTTGTTGTGAATGCCACTCACCATTATACCGATAATAAAGCCCAGTTGATGATGACTGCCTTGATTCATTTTGGCATATCTCACAAATAATTTTAATGAATGCTACTTTTTCTTGTTTAAATTCATTATATTATTGATAATTCATAAATAATTTTATGACTTTCTTTTACTCTTGTTTCGGAATCAAGGTGAATCCCACTTTTTATTTAGCAATGAAAATTATAATTATTACTTATATAATGAGCTAAATTTGAACCATGATTTATTGCTACATTTTCCAGTTCCTTTTTTTATCAAGAAACGTGCATTTCCATTACTGCCAAGTTCATAATGTGGTTGTAAATGTTAGTAATTATTATTTAACAACGATAATTTTCCTTGTTTTAATATTTTTTTATCCAAATGAAATTGATTTTAAAACGTGCTTTCACTCAATAAAACTATATGCATTTATTGCATGATAATAAAAAATGTTTTAATAATAATAAATTACGTACCTCTGTGTAGTTTCAAATCAGTAGTCTGAGCTGAGGACGATTTCCAATTATTATTATAAAGTCCTGAATTATGTCTTTAAACAATTCTATTTTTCATAGAATCAATTTAATCCGATTTTTTTCAAATTGATCGTTTTCGATATTTATTTAATTATTTTTCAGGACTATTAAAATTAAAAAAATAATATAATTGAATTATCACTTTTTGTCTAATAAATCATTATTTGAGCCATTATTTATACCTATTAATTAATAAATTAAATAATAAATTTACTGATTGAAATTTATGCTTCAAATCTTAATATAATGTATACATTAATATATAATTTTATTAATATAATTTATTTAAAAGCATGTCCAGTGGTAACCAAGGAATAGTTAATGAAAATTAGTGGGTTTCTGTCAGTAAATTAAACACTTCAGACTAAGCGAATATGATAATTCATTTTCAGTCTCAAATAACACTTTAGTTCATATTTAAAGTGTTTTATTAGAACATTTATTAAAAAAAGTTTCTTATAAATATGAAGTGTATCTGAAATTACTCAAAAATCATAATCTAAAACCTTAAAATTAAGCCTGTGTGGGACACAGTCGGATAATGCACATAACTTCATAGCTAATCAGAGGACTACAAGTTAGCGATCGGAGTCATATCGTTCATATTCCACAGAAAAGCACGAATGACATTAAAATTAGATGGATATTTAATAATAGGTTCTAACAAATGAAAAGTAAAACTCAAAACCTCAAGTGGACCCAAGTGCGGCATAGTTTGCATAAAAGTTGACTTTTGATAACAATTAGTTGTAATTTTTATGATTACCTTTATTACTTGCGAGATCATTTTTATTTTACGAATTATTATCTCCATTTTTTGAGCGATTATTTCTATTATTGAAGTGTCTGTCTTTGAGACTCTACAAGTGTATTTTTAATTTGGTTTTAACGAAACATGCAAAAACTTTACTTCATATTACTGATATTGCACTAGTGGTATCTCAGTAACTCGATCAGGCTTTTTATCTTTGAACAATTTCAACGACTTTCAATTTACATATAATTTTAGATAAATTTTGATCTTGTCATTGGCGCACTGATTTGGGATAAACTTTTTTTTTATCTCTTTAACACTGAGTCGTCTTCTTTATAATCAGAATGTGGCACTAAATTTTAATTTGGATTATTATCCTTTACTTTTGACCCATATGTGAATTATTTACAGACCCGATATTGATTTTGAAGGAATTTAGCAGACAAAAGATAACCTAAAATGAATCTCAGAAAGCCAGACTCTTCTTTGTGTCATTCTTTGTGATTTGATACGAATCAAATTAAAGTTATTAGAACTTTAATCGTTCAACTATTTTATAACGTATCAATTTTGGGCTACAATAGTAACCAGGCAATTATTTATTGTCAAGATAACCAAATTCAAGAAAATCCACATTCAACTCTTGTTCAAGTTCATATCACAATTATCACAAACTGCACCTAGAATTTTCGTAAGTTATCAGGAGCTATTTCTTGAACAATTTGTAGAGATTATTACATATATGCATCTGCTCAAGGTTGATCAGTGTAAATAATAATTCAAACACTGCTCAATTTTGTAAAAAGCAGTTAAAGAAGCGTGTAATCAAACAGACCACCGAAATATATTCAAATTGACAGTCTTGAAAGTCGCTCTATCGGAAAATGATCAATGGGGATGTCAGTCTAATTATTGAAGAAAAATTCTTCTCTTGTTTTTAAAAATTAATCGATACAATCAGCGAGTTTCCCTTTCATTTATCATCTTTGACAGAAAAAGCCTTTGGACTGAAAATCAAATGACTAGGTCAAACTAACAAAATAGAAGGAGATCACTATCTCAAAGGAATTCAAAATTATATTTGTGCGAGCGCTAGTTTGGTTAATCAAACAAATTATTATGACCCTACTAAAAACTATTGCCTGGGACAACAGACTTCTCAAAGAATACACAATTATCTACGATTTTGATAATATATCGACATTCATATTGAATTCAGAAACTTATTTTATATTGAACGACTAGTGAGATAATTTGACAGTATTACAAGTTCAAATCAATTGATATAATAATAGGCAAGGTGAATGTAAATATAAATGTTTTATTTAAAAAACTTTTATCCAATAACTGAATATTAAAATATGCAATCACGTGACTTATATAATAATATTTGCAAACTCATAAATGTAATAAATCTATCTATAAATTGATTTTGTTAAAAGATTTGAAATTTAGCCATTAAGAGTTTTTAAAATTCTCATTAAGTATTCAGAGAAGCTCTTTTAAAATTAAAATAATCTAATTGCAAATTAAAATTAAACTTCAAATTAAAAACACAATTAAATATTAATTTCCTAAAGGACTAAAGTTAAAATAAAATTGTAGATGACAATTATGTATGTTAAATGAAACAAATTTTCAATTTTAATAAAAAAATTTAACCACTTAGAGTAAGTGTTAAATAAAATTAGCTAACAAAAATGAAAGAAAAATGAGTTTTCCCGAAATTAAGTTCAATCTAAATAATTTCAATAATTTATTGAACATCGTGTTAAATGTTGTTTTCTCAAATATTGACTGTGTTTAACTGGATATGTATCAGAAATTTAAAAGTGGAATAATAGTACAAATAATCTCAGGGCCAAAATTTCCGGCAATTTAACCGAAAGAATTGAGGATTATTATTATGAAAAAAATACTTGACTGGGCAATAAAATTTTGATGAAGTAATTTTATTTTATCATTTTATTATCAATTTAATTTTACCAACTTTTAATTCTGAATATTAGATATTTTTAAGGTAAATCATTTTTTATAAATATTCACAACTTCTCAGTTACTAGTATGATTTAATGCTTTTAGAATTTAATGGTATAGATGTAGAATATTAGTCGATTATAATAGACTAATAAAATTTATTATTTGACTTCCTTTCCATTATTAATTATCATCGATAGTCGTTATGCCAGTTCAATCAAAATAAAATTCATTTGATAAGACGCTAGGGTTTTTTTTATAAATGCTAGATAAAATCCGCAAATGAAACATAAAACAATTCCCATAAAAGTCCCTATTTCAAATAATAAAAACTAAGGACACCTTCTAAATCAGTGGTTCTCAACCCCGGGGTTGGTAAGCATTTTTAAAGGGGTCGCCGAATTATGGTAGGTGTACAAACCATTACATGTGAAAAATTGTGTTCTATGATGCTGTTAAATAAATAGTTTGTGATGATGATTAAACTACTTCTGTTCACAATTACCTTGATTACTACAGTTAATTATTTTATAGGTAATGTTATTATCTGATAATCTTATTATTATAGGTAATTCATTACTTGTTGTAAATCAATGAAATGTTGCAAATTGGTTTTATTAAATATGGTGAGTTATGACTTATTTTTTAGTAATATTGATTTTCTTTTGGGTCGCTAAGATCTTAAAAATAGGAAAATGGATCGCCATAGAAAAAAGGTTGAGTACCGCTGAGTTAAAAGAAGTGCTGACATCCGATTTATCTTATTGGATCAATATAATGATAAAATTTCATTATTATTAATAGAGTTCTCATATCTGGAAAATACATTTTTCCGTTTTACGTATTCTCGTTTAAATTCAATAAAGTATTATCATTATAATCGTGTTTTTTTTCCATTTTTTAATAATATCGTAAAATAGACTCCATATTCAATCCAATCATAGTCAATTATTTGATCGACCAAGTTTGACAAAATGTTTGATTGAAATCTCATTGATTTATTGATGTCATTTTATCGGTCAATTATTCAGTAATAATAATAATAGATTTTCATTATCAACTATTGTTTCGTTTATTATTATTTACAATTTTAAGCTCAAATTTCTATGTTCCATGAAAAAAAAAGATATTCACTTTTTTATTAATCAATAAAACCATAAATCGAAATTAAAATCTGGTATAATCTTCTGGGTTATTTAAATAAATTTTCAACTAATATCTGAAAGAAGAAAGAAACCTAAATGAAAAAAAGTCGACCACATCATTGATTAATTCCCATGATATAAATTAATTTCAACAGACACAGTACATGTAGTACATTAATATTTCGTCATCTGATTCAATATATCTATGCTCCAATCACATCAGCCAATAATTGTTTGTAATCAATATCTTCTACGCATTTCCCTTTAAGGAATTCACCAGAGCTTGCTAAAAAATCGATTTCCGATGAAGGCGCTGGATAAGCATTTGTACGCCAGTTGATGAGGTGTAAGAATTGATCATAATTTATGGAATCAAAATCATCCGATGTTTGACATCTAAATCAATGAATAAAACATTATCGATTTATGAGAATTATGAAGATTACTGATCGAAAAGCGCTTGGAGAAGATCTTGAGATAAGGGAAAATGGAACAGCTGGCATAGTGTTTTCATTTCTCCACGGTTCAAATGACCTTCTCCACGTTTATCTGATTTTGCAAACATTATTTTCATTTGTGCAAACTCATCGATATTGACTTTTCTCAAGTACTGCTGAGCAATACCGATTAAGGCATCAGCATTCACTTCTTGCGCTCGCCTAAATAGAGTTTATTTGTAACATCATGATACATATTATTGATGAGTTACTTTCGTCTAGTAAATAAATGACGATATTCATACCTGGTATTTATCAATAATGTATTAAAACAATTCGATACTCGATCAATAACAGAGATCTAATATTTCGGTAAGAAACATGATTTGTTATAAATATTTAATCTCAACTATCTATCAAAGGTACAAAGGCAAAGCAGATTTTATTTTCAAAATTAATTATGTACGGCAATCTTGTATAAAATTATTATTACATCACTCGAAATGGGTCAATGTCACGTCATTAATTCATCGGAAAATTGCAGTATTTAATGAGTCCATTAATGAAATAATAGAATTATTTGAAAACTGCAAACAAGCAATGAGACGTCACCATTTATAATTAAACGCGCTGGAACTGCTTATAGGAAATTGTAGCCAAGTTTATTTTAATTTCCTCAATATCGATTTTCCCAATCAATGCAACGAACTGAATTCAACACCATTGCTTGCAAAAATATTAAAATTTTCAAAAACCACATTACAATTTTTTGGTGAAATTAAGTGATGTTATTTGAAAAAAATGAACTGCGAATTGATTTTCTATTATGGTGATATTAACATAGTTTGATTGTATTATTGATTATTTGATTTTATATTATTGAGAGAAAATAAGTGTCAGCTACAATTTAATAAAGCAAGTGCTGGAATAAAACATAAAAGTCACGTCGCAAAATTATATTTAATGATAATTATTAAAAATCGATATTTTTCGAAATAAATCGAATTATAAAATCTTTTAAATTAAATTTGAAAAATCATCACCGTCATCATCATTTAATGATTCTTACAATAATCAAAATAATAAATATAAAACGGCAAATTGTATTTTTTTTACCAAAGATTATCATACAAATAACCAGCGCAATGAGATGTCACGATAACACATTTTGTAAAACAGGACTGAAAAGAAACAGGCGAGTATGGTACACAAAACCTAACCAACAAAATGCAGATAAACATTTCTATCGATGATTTAATTGCATGTCCTTCTTATGACGTATGTCCTTATTTTATGACGATAAACTCAAGTCATTTAATTTTCCTTTTAAGAGGATCCTCATCTATTTCAATTGCCTTGAAATAAATTTAAATCTACCAAGGAAGCTGAAATTACATAGGCTCCCTATTGTTATTTTACTAACTAAAGTCTCCTTTCTATTAAGCAGATCACTTGATATTGTGATATAAAATAGCTCCAACTGGAACTCATAAAATCTTTGTAAACCATTTGACGTTATAAAGCATATTGTATTGTGTCTCAGTTATTGATTTATAATAATTTTATAGATTTATAAATATTATTTAAAACTGAAAAACCTCAACTTTCCTATAAAAGACCCTGATAAGTTGGTCAACATTTGAAATGTGATAACATTCCACAGAACATCAACGACATACATTAATATCTGTGTAGTAATCCATAGGAAATTCAACAAATCTCCAATAATTACATTCAAATGTAACCATGGCATATTTAGTGCGTATCAAAATCTCAATGATAACAATGAAATTCAACATCATTATTCACCTGGATGCATAGAATCTGGCTATTGTGCATATTTCATGATCTGACAGATCCTGCTCGGAAAACCAAGTGCGAAGTATTGAATGAAGTTGGTGGAAGCTGACAGACATTTTCTTGCTCAAATCACTTTCATTGAATAGTGTTTGAATTTGCCTTTCGTTAGAAACGAACTTTTGCTTCAATTTCAATACGATTCTGTTGATGTTACACATGGGGAACTAGAAAAGGAAAAATATTTTATTAAATATGTTAATCAATAAATTTGTTTTTAATAAAATTATCCATTGATGATCGATTTATCAGAAAAAGTAATTATTTTAAAAATCAAAAATCAAATAATCGATCAATAATTGTCAATCAATAATTGTCACCTCGTTAAAATTCTTTTCCATGTATCGATAAGCATATTCGTCCGCATCTTCGATGAAGAAATTGAAATTATTTATTTCGATGATTGCACCGACATAAATATCTGAAGCCTGATAATATCTTGGCAACTCAGTACTATATCGTTCTTGACCCGGTTTCTTGATTTTGCATCTTTCCAAAAATTTTCCACCAAGGAATCCTACGACAGCATGATAATCTATTTCAATCACAAGTAAGCTAGTTACCGGAATTCTTTTGAACAGGTTCAAACACCAAAATACTGTCATCAGCCAGGAAATACGAAATAATAAATCTTCGGTCTTTGTCCAACGATTTATCGGTTATGAGTCTTGCTTTGAATCTCAAAACATGAGATTCAAGACCTTTCCTATCTTTTTCCATAAATTTAATGAAGTCACGTTTTGGTGGTTGCGGCATTAAGCCATGACAGTTTCCTAAAGAATCTTCTTCCGAACCCCATCCGTTGAATGGTGGATCATGACGAATAATTGGTTCTCCTTTATAGGTTTCGTGGCTGATTGGCATGAAATTAGCTGCAGTAGAATTTATATTATTAACCAACTTATGTTAAAATATATTTATTAATAAATTAAAGCAAGCCAGCTCTCAACTATCATTATAAAGATCAATAAATCATACCTAAACCAAATTTCATATTGTAGAATTCCTTCGTAAAAGTGTCCATATCCGTTATCACAAATTTTCGTCCAAATACATTGACGCAAGCACCAATCTGGAAATCCGTATCACTATAATAGTCAATTTTTACTTCACCAGTCTAAAAGAAAAATATTCAAAACGAAATCAGAATTTCCATCTGGTTATACTTTAAGATTATCTAGAAGATATCTGCCTCCTCTTTGAGGATGTCCCAAAACATTTAGCAATGTTCGATCGGCTTGTGTACCAATCTTTGCTAGTGGTTCTAGTTGTTTCGGTAATTTCTGTCTTTTTAAGAAAGTTGGTGCTGCATCACGACCAGCATTGGCAGGAATGATTTCTCTTATCTCAACGGTGTCGTCAGCTGATAAAAAGAGGTTTATAATAAACTATTTCTTTAATAACATGATTTTCAACTATTTATCTCGAAAAAAATTTATTTAGCCTAATAATAAATTCCAAAAATAAATAACTATTATTAGGAAACTCTATAGATATCGATTATTATTTAAAAAGTAGTTCTGAAAAGACTTATTTGATAAAAAGTTTGTCAGGATTGAAATTAAAAGATTACATTAGAAAATAAATCCAGAATCTGACTTGAGTTTAAAATAAAGAAAGTTCATTACTAAAGATCAAAGACCTTGTAAACATAACTGCAGCTACAGCACCCTTTGTAAAAGAAATGATTAAAAGAGAAATATCTTCGGAAATAATGGCTTCAATTCTTAATAAAAAATCGGCGACTTTCAAAACTATTCTAAAAAAGTAGAATTCAATAAGTTGAATTCATTTCTTTTATGCTAAAAAAGGGAAATAAATCGATCAATATATCATTCGATTGTTGCATACCAGAGTATCAATTTCCCAAAGAGAGATTTATAATAGAAAATTACCTAGGAAATAATGGAGAATCATTTCTCGCCTGTCACCATACATATTATCAGTATCATCCCAGTAGCAATAAAATCTCAAAACATGACGATCGTGATCCAAAAATTGTTTTAGTTTATCTTTTCTCTCGTACGGTCGAAGTGGTTGCATGGACTCGTCCATTGCTTTTCGATTTAGATTATAACTATCCATTGGTAATTTTTCTGGTTGTCCAACCTATGGGCACGAATAATTATTTTAGTGATGATCAATATGATAAGCGAGAAGATATAATACAAAATATTAAAAAAATAATTATCCGTTGTTTTAATTAACTTGATTAAATATGATTATGATTATTATTTTTATTATCATCCATATAAAGGTTATTATTAATATTACTATCATTCATACTGCTGATAAAACTAATTTGAAAATAATATCAGGAATGTCTTCGTCATTTGAATAACTCTAGCAAATTCTCACAATGAACCGTCTGCCCAAACTTTCAAGTCTTATAGTGATCAAAATGATAAAACTTGTGTAAAATCTAGATCATAAGTTAACAAAAACTTATCGGTTTGACGGGATAAACAATTTCTACAAGAGTTTTTTTGAGACCAAGACTAGGTCGATCTACTTTTCATTTGGTTTAGTGACAACATGTTTAGGAAGTGAATAACTAAGAAATAGCATCAAAGACGATATTTACTATACAATTACATTTTAGAGACTTCTCCATTACTTTGAAAATCACTATTATTATTATTGTTATTATTATTATTATTGTTATTATTATTACTATTATTATTATTATAGTTATTATCATTACTATTATTATTATTATTATTATTATTATTATTA
>JBBMOY010217783.1:0-12273 GCA_037951405.1 Platydemus manokwari | reverse complement strand
ATATTAATAAAAACAATATTCTTATTAATAATAATAATGGTAATAATAATGATAATAATAATATTAATAATAATAATAGCAATATTGATAATATTAATAATAATGATAATTATAATAATAATAATAATATTAATAATAATAATAAAGATATTAATAATAATAATAATAATAATAATAATAATGATAATAATAATATTAATAATAATAATATTTATAATAATGATGATAATATTATTATTATAATCTATTGAACAATTATCAATATTACTTGGCTGTTTCTTCAGCAATTTTGAAAGGAACGTGACTCAGAAAATTCGTCACTTTGCACAGATATTCGTTTTCAAGATCTTTCGTAATTTTCGGTATGGTCAGATTAACTAGACCGTGCTTGGTATCGATAATAAATGTCGACTTGATGTTGTTGTACGGGAAATTGACAACTTGTTGTGGGAAAACATTGAAAGTGCAAATCAAAATTACGTCATGGCTTTCCAAAACTGGTCCTTCATTTTCCATTTTGATAGCCACATTGATAGGATCATAGAAAATCAAATTCATTTCATAAAAACCACTAAAGACGTCCTGAACAAAAAATAATAAATATTCCAAAAAAAAATATTATAATTAAATATTAAATACTCCTTTTTGATTAACTTCTTGATATTCACACCAAAGCATTTTAATCGGTTCGGCACCAGTATTCATTTTGATAGTAAAATTCAAATTATTATCACTAATTTCGAAATATTTAGCTTTTTCTGCTTTGTATTTCACGTGATTTCTATTACCCTCAGTAAATCTCCACGATTTTAAAGTTTGTCTTTGTTTCAGAGGGCATTCAATTTTTACTTTGTCGAGTTTAGGTAAAATCTTTTCCATTTTAACAATTTCAGGAGCAAAAGATCTCTTTTTAAAAACGATTGAAATTGATCTTGATATACCACGTTTCGCATTTATACAACTGTATACATCGTTCATTTCATCAGCTATTTTAACGATTTTTAATATTAAACGTTTCTTATCATCATTGAGGAGTATAAAATTTTCAGCTTCTTTGATAATTCCATTTTTGTTTTCCCACCGTAAACTTTTACTATCTGGATGACAACAAGCTAGAGTAATATTTTCACCTATATTCGCTTGAATAGTTTTTAAATCGTCAAAAGGAGGGAGAAAACTGATTTTATTATAATCTTCGCAAGAAAAACAAAGTCTAATTATCGGCAAAATGAAAATAATATATTGCATCATATTTAGGTAATTATAATATCTAATTAAAAAATTCTAAATTTATTGACTAATTTATATACTATCAGTATAACTAAAATTGTAATTTAACTAAACAATATCATATTAATATGATTATTAATTGAATTAAACATATTTAAACCTTTGAACTACTTTTATTATAAAAATATTCAAATTATCAGTTAAAAACAAAATAAAAATGTTTTAAAATAATAAATAAATTACATATTTTAAACATTCTAAATTATAACTAAAGAATAAGTGGTTAAAAAAAGTTATATTTTAGAAATTTAGAAATTTGCTTATCTTACTATTTCAAAACCCATTATTACAAATTGTATTTAATATTAACCATTCAATCAAGCCATATCTACATGATCGTATATAAGTTTGGAACTTATTAATTACTAAGTTACTTAATTTTGAGTTAATAAATTACTTTCAATAACTAAAATTGTTTTTTACAAACAATTATCAAAAAATTATTATCTATTTGGATATCTTCTAAATAAAATGTTTAACTGGACTCCAATTTAAAGAAAATCATAAACATAGAAACACACCAATGGCGTAAGATTGGGAAGAGAGATCTTCGAATCAAAAATTAAGAAAAAAGTCTAACAGACTATGGAAAAATGAGATTAGTCTAGAAGAAATATGGTAACGGACAAAGCAGGTCTTTAAAAATGATTAGATCTTGAAAATAGCTGTCAGTCTTTCATGGTTGGTATCTCTCTATCTGCGTTATGCTTTTGTGGGATTGTTATGGCGGCCAATATTTATAATCTTTATTTTGAACACTGTTTTATCTTTGTGGTGCTGATCCCATTATGAATTGATTACTAGCTTTGTTTTGTGAGTATGATTAATTGTATGAATATTGACAAAATGCTTTTAAAGTGTAACTCTGGGATTGTAATTACATTTTTGAATATTCAGCTTTTGTTGGTATCTAACAAAGTCATTACAACCATTAAATCTAAATAATCAGCTAATTTATTATTTCTACTTGTACTTCACTTAATATAAAATAAGGGGGAAAACGTACATACTATTTAAAATTTAATAATGAACTGATGGAAATCTGAATTAAAAATCAGCTTACTTTAAACAGAAAATGCCAGGGTTTTAAGATGGCAATTTAAAAGCGTATTCAAGAACATAAACCTGAATTAAGTGTACATGCAAGAATCTCATTCGATTTTCAGAATATCTGATTTAAAACAAATGTTGGGATAGCACGCTACATAAAACTATATAAAAACCCCCTAAACTCCAAAACTATATAAAAACTCCCTAAACTCCGTATAAATAAACTCCATACAGATATCATGTCTTACAATAAATGCACGCTACATAGAATTGATATATAAAAACTCCATAAAGATCACTAAATATACATCTTAAAATATTCCCTGAAGTGTGGACTGAGCTGCTGCAAGCCGTCAATAACAGTCAACAATACAATCTCAGTCAACAATACAATCTCTGTCAACAGTATAATCTCCAAAATAAACATTAAATCGGAGTTGATTTTAACAATAAAACTGATTTGCTTATAACACTTATCTTTTGCTCTTAATAGACTGTTGTGTGTTTTAATATTGTTTGTAACGCTTTTATTTTCATTATTGTGTTACTAGTATTTTATTATTCAATATTATTCAATCGGTTTTATTTTCTGTTTATGTAAAAAATCCGGTAAATAATAAGGATGCGTAGAAAGATAAAAACAAATAAATAATAAAATTAATCAATGATAAAAAAATAAAAAGTTGAATAAATAATAATTAATATTGAGGTGACTATAATAAATAATAATAATAATAAACAATAAAAAGCTAGGTAAAAGAGTAATAATAAACAGAATAAAAGTAATTATAAAGTACAATAAAATCATTAATTATTCACACAAAACGTGTGAAAAATTCATCAAAAAATGATCGTCATGAAGAGCCATACAAGTGGGTGGACGCGATCAGCGAATATAAATAACGGCGCTGATCGTGATACCACCACCATAACTAACCACAGATAATCTATATTCATAGCAGCTAAACTATAATCAGCGACTACAGTTATTGCGACGATAATCAGCACGAGGATTAACTATCACAATTATCTTACGAAAGCTGGTGAAGAGAATCAATCAAATTAGAGCGAAGCGGATCCAAAAGGTGACGAAGAAAATCGAAGGTGAAACATTCTCGACTTGTACCTTGTCAGGAATTATCATCACTTGTTATCTCGTTACAGTTGGAGTAATCGAAAGAACATTCGAATCAGTACCCCAGCGAACGATTACACGAAAGTAGCAAGGGTTAAATTCTTGTGTTTGATTATCATTCGTTCATTTATTAATTAACTTTACTTAAATTTTAAACTTCTGTAATAATAGTGATAATCATTAATATATAAGCTATTAATATTTATTCTCCGCATCATTATTAATTTTCCATCCGATACCGGATTTCTCGTTAATCGCTGAGGCGAGGTACGAGGTATTTGCTCAAATTTTGTTGTTGATTTTTTAACTAATTGTTAGCTTTCATTTTCCTAAATAATTATTTTAATAACCTATAATTTGTTCTTGATTATAAATAATAGCTGAAAAACTTGAAATCTCGCATCATTTTGTTTAGGCCCAGAGAGCCAACGCATTCTCTGTGCTTCAGTTTAACATATTAAATTTATTTTCCGACATCTTGGTCTTCAATACCAGGTATTGAAGCCGCTAGGACCGGTGACTTTAGATTTCATCGCGCCAAATAATTCAATAACCATCAAAATCAAAACCCCACAACATCATACCATTATTATCATCATATCATTCAATACAAATACCATTTCTAGAAACGCCTTTGGACTACATACAGTTAAACAAAATCAAATTAAACAAAATCCTTACTAAGCACTCTAAATGCATAGATGATTTTGAAACAGATGTTCAAATTTTTGAATAATGAAACTACATGTTGAAAATTTTACTACTTTACAACTTTTTGGGATTTCTTAAACCATACTTATATGTTATGAAACTCGTCTCTTCTTTTCAACTCCTTTCTTGTATCCGTTATAAATCTTCTCAACCTTCACCTCAACATAATCTAGGGATTACCTCATCATATTTTAAATACTTAAGCCAATTTTCAGAGAATTACTCAAAAAATTTTCAATCACATTGATTAAACCTATCATCAACTCGACAATTTCTTGAAATCCATACTGATCAAAACATTAGTATAGAAATATAGTTAATTCAAAGTACTAAGAATTAATTAAGATCATTTAAGTTATCGTCCATTGAAACGAGCCAAATAAATCAAGAACAATCGGACATAACAAGTATTAATTATTAGTAATATTTATTTTTAATGTGGTGTGATGTTTATTTATTTTTTGGATTTATTGGTTTAAAATTTTATATTGATAAATTATTGATTATTTAATTTTTTTACACAAGATAACTAGCATCAATTCTTGTACGAAAATCAATACACTATATTCTATATTGACATTAGTTAGATATTATTAATAATCTTTGCTTTAATTTCCAATAAGTCAAGCATTATGGATGTTTTAAATAAAAGTGTGATTATTGATGAATGTCTTTTTACTACATTCATTTTGATTAGATTCCATTGAAGATTAAATGTTGAAGAGGACCTACCAATAAACAACCAAAAATATTCTTGTCATAATTCTGTAAACAATATTCTTATCAATTTTCCATTAAAAAGCAATCAAACAATTTTTCATGGTTTAAAACATTGTTGAGTGAGATGAAATTCTGCAAAAGAAAAACGATTTTTGCATCTTGGAACCCTTGTTTAAGTACTTTAAACATTTGTATAACTACTCAACCCTACAGGCTGAGCAACCAGCCAATCAAAGCAGAGTTAGATGGTAAACAATAATTGGAAAACCAGACATAGTCACACAACAACACACCCGACCAATCCCATTCATGAAAAAACTTAAAAGCCCAATAGGAACATGAAAAAGCGAAGACCGAATCAAAATGTGATACAACATGGCACAACAAATTACACACAGATTTCGAATATAAATATCGATGTAAAGATGGCCAACCGTCAGTCTGAAGCCTGGTTTTGTTTAGATTTTGAGAAGAATGTTGAGTGTATTCATTTCGTAAGTCGTACTGAGTAGCGCGCAGTTGAAAAACAATTTTAGCCTTCTTGTTTTGAAGTCAACGATTAGTTAATTGTTCAGGAGAATCCCAATAATATTTTTAAAGTAATTTTTCATTGATTAACTGAATTATCTTTAATACTGACATCAATATTTTTCTGATAATTATCAGTCAACAGCAGCAAATACTCAACCGTCCTTTCAACATTTTCAAATCCCAAAATCTAATTCAAACATCAATCCAATGTTTTATTCAACAATTCTAATCCCAACTTAATCGTGCCCATTCTTAGAATAACATTTGACAGCTAATGCCAATTCAGTAATAAACATTTATCTTACTTTTTATCTTTGCTGTGATGAACATTTATTTTACATACTTAAATGTTCATTTTTATGAAATTTTAAATAATATTGGGAATTGTTAAATAAATTAAAATTTAAAGATTTATAAAAATATAAAATGTTATTTAAATAATTTTGTTAAATATGCTACTCCTGGAAAAAGAAACATAAGCTAAACATAAAATAATGTAAGGCAAGTAAGATTTCCAGGACCCAAAAGCAATTGAAAATAGAAATCAAACAGTGTAAAATCAGATAAATTTATCTAGCAAACAAGGAAATTTAATACTGGCATGACGACGAAAATTAAACTACCAAGCATTCCCAAAAAGATGTAAAAGTTAAGTGCAAATCAGAGCCTTGCATTTGCTAATTGTTAGCACAAGATTATTTTGAGAAGATCATTGAAGTTTTTAAGACTAACCTGATGGATCATTGAAGTGTTGTGGAGAAACTGTGAAGTACAACTCACCAGTAGAGATCATGTTATGATAAATAAATTAATCAAAATAAATAGGTGCACATGAAAATCAGTCCAACGTGGTCACAATACAATAAGATACGTATCTACAAATCATCTACAGATAGATTGACACTTTTAATTTAGGATTAAAAAATATATTTAAGTAAAAAATGTGAAAAACATACAATGTAACTAAATATAGAAAAATTGTGAGGACTTATATGACGATGAAAAATTAAAACATAAAACTTATTTAAAATAAAAAATTTCAATTTAAATATAAAAGTAACTACAAAAAATAATTTTAAAATTAAATAAAACATAGAACTCCTTTTAAAACACAAAAATCTTTTTATATTATATTGTTTGAACGACCTCAAAGTCAATGTAGGCCTCTTCTATTTAAAAAAGCATACATCGATAGTACACTGAAAAGTCACGACACCAAATTATATTGTAATTACAAATATTTAAATAAAATATTATGAAAATCAAATTTTAAAATTCCATAAATGATGATATCAAGTCACAAAATATGATAGCAAATTATTACACACTAATGGGACATGTGACCTCGAAAATATAATAAACAAGCACCTATATTCATTATTTACATTTAATTCTAATAGGAAATTTATTGTTCTTGTTGAAAGCTATTAATTATCATCCAAGACAAATCATATTATTACATTATCTTAAGTCAAATAATTTTTCTTCAAGAAGAAATGCAATTATATTTTTACTAAGTAATGTTATTAGCAAGTATTTTCAATTTTATTATCCCTACATTGTTCAAATTATCTACCAAGCAAAATGATAAGAAAAATTTTATTTTTACATCTAATTCATATATTTTCATAATTTGAGTCTCTTTAATTCGCTAAGACAACTCAAATTCACATCTCTCTGTTTCATTTTTCCACGAGGTGTCTCTCTATTCAGCTGATTACAATTGACTTCTTTAAATCAAGAATGTGAAGGGCAACTTTAGCATTATTTAAAACCTCTAGACTATTTCAAAATTCATTTACTTATGTTACTTACTGATACATTTTATTCAATTTATTTTATTTTTTTTTATTTATCGATTCATATTTCCAATAATTTTTTGTCAAAAACCATGATTATTTACATTTTAAATACTTTTAATATTGTACAAATAATAATAATATTCTATATCGAACACTACATAATTTTATTTGAATTTAAAAAAGAAGACAAATCAGATGGGAATAAATTTTAAATATTTTAAAAATTGTTGAAAATTGAAGTATTGAAAATAAAGATATTTTGTTGTGTTGAAAACATAACTTTTGATTTGAATTTTTTAAAAAAGAAATTTCAGCGACTAACAATAAAATGGGACATAAACAATACAAAGGTATATTCAGGCATAGTGGCACACTATTACAAATATTTGTTCATAAACATAATTAAACATTAAAATATGGGATGTACATGGTTCTTTCTTTCAATCGATCCATGAATCACAGTTTGCTAGTTCAATCATTCAATCAATTCTGTATCCGCCTTCCTGTCAATGATGTCTGGAATATCCTCTTCCATTATTTTTAAAACTGTCTTTGTTGCTGTCCCCATTCTTGAGTGGAACCTCCATTACAGATATTTTGAATTCATTTTCGACTTAATTCAAGGAGGAGCTATTTTATTTATCATTTTCATATAAATCCCTAATTTATTTAGGACGGTATTACTGGTCTGTGTTTGCCAAGTTCTCAGAACCCCAACAACAAAAGTGACTCGTTCTACAGTCCAGTTGAGCAGCTCTTTTCATCACATCTTGGACATCTGAGTATTTTTCTATATTTTTTTAGCTGTTTCGGCCATTAAAGCAAGTTCGCCCATGGGGCATTTTATATCAACTAAGACGATCATGGGTTTTCGATAATTTATTTGTTGAAGATTCAACCTTAATTTGGACTCAGTAAATTGACAGTATTTTTCTACAAAGAATATGTAATCCGTATTGTTAACAATTTCCTTGGCCAGTATATTCATAATTCTTTAGTTGCGATAGAGTACAAAAGAGTTGGATGGTTTGCATCAGGTGAAAACGTGCGTTTGTGATTACACTTCATATAAGCATTTTCTCCAAGCCATCAACCCCTAGAACTTTTTTATTCAAAGTGACAAGGTTTTCTGTCCTGGCCTTATGAATAAATCTGGATTTAGCAAGAGTTAGATGCCTATTATAAACTACTTTTGACTACTTTGGAATAATAGCTCCTGAGTAGCTATTATAGTGATCTTTTCTGATTCTATTAGTCCAGTTTGATTGGTAAGATCACATAAAACATTGTCTCATCAGTTTTTGTGTTGCTTTGATTTTCTTTGGTCTCACTATGACGTTCCTTTCGTTAGGCGAACTATTGATTGTTAAATTTTATCGAACTTTGTGCATTATCTCGATCTTTATAAGAATGGTATATATTTTCCTGGAGGCATATTTAATGTTATATCTTATGTTGCTCCATCATGTTTTGTCCTTTTCATTTAGTATAATATGCGAATTGACACATTCTAATGCTCCCTCAATTGTCGAAGCTTGGTTATTCATTTCAGTACTATTGTACAAAGAGTGTATGACTGTCATCTTAATCAATTCATTCTTGCTCATTAATAAATGATAAGTGTAAGTGACGAATTGTATTGTGTACTCCTCCGTCATGCATCGTAGTTCACAACCACCATTTGACTTCTTTGAGTAGAAGTAATTCGATTATCAAAATTTCGGTGCGCCAAGATTTTTTACAGATATTTTCTTATCATCACATCGAACTGGAGTAGTCTACTATAAGTGATTTAGAAATTCCCCATGTAGAAAGTCACTTTGGTCTGTACAAATAACTCAGAGGCCCTTAGCTTCTGCCATGACAGTAAAATGCATTTTCCCAGTTTATTCGTCAAAGTTTCTATGTCAGTGTATTATATAACTTCAAAGAGAAGTTCACTCTCAGGTTGCGATAGTGCTTTTCTAGAATTATTGTAGGAATTTTTTCATTGTAGACTGTGAACATTAATTTAAATTAACTGATAATAATTTTAAATAATGACTTCAAAGAAAATTATTTTAAATAATAAATAATATAATAAATATAATAAATTTTAAAAATAAAGAATAATTTTGTTTTCAATTATTGTAATTGTAGATCTGTAATAGTACAGTTAAATGGTTTATTGCATTCTTCATATTCTGATTGTATATATAATGATAATGTCATTATCTTTTATGGTGAATTAATTCAACAGCATAGGGAGTTTCCGTGCTGGTAGTTTCAGGACAATTCTAGAGACGAAGTCCTCGTTTTAACATTATTAGAGACATTAAAAGAGCTATATATTATTGAACGAGTGTCCCAAAATAAAACTGCATTGCATATTCATTGCATATCGTGTGAAGATGTTTTTCAAATGAAAATAATCATATAAAAAATATGTCATGGGTGTAAAGTGTTGTGATTAAAATAATAACTTGGTTTAACATTTATGTTCTGTCCTTATTCGACATCCTAAGTATTTTAACTAACACAGGGGCTTCACAAAAGTGTCATCTAAGAAACTCAATGAGTAAATCGTTTAACATAAGAAGATAAAAGATTTTCTAAAAATAAAACTAAAAATCTGTTAAAATACAACATTTGTTGATATGACAATTGCTTTGTAATTCAAGTCCAAGACATAGTATGATAACCCTAAATGCAGCAATTACAAGATAAAAATAAAACTGACATTTGATACATTATTTAATATTTGGCTGTAAATAGCCAAGATCGAATCTCATTTATACATTTAAGGAGGTTTTACAATTTACCTACCTCGTCTGGGTTTTCATCACTAGCAGTGACATTCACTGCCAAAATTATGAAGAACGTTGGAAATATAAGTAATACATACATTTTTCATCAAAATTTAAAAAATATTTATTAAAATAAATTTTAGCGATCAAATTTTAGAAGAATATACTTAAACCTGAATTATAAAATTTTAGAAGAATATACTTAAACCTGAATTATAAAATTAAATAATACATATATCAATCTACCCCTTTTAGTAATTTAAGCCCAGTTAATACTGAATGATGATATTCGATTATTTTCAAATCTTGATAATTCAATTAATTATGTAACTTGTTGTCAAAATTGTACTCAAATAAAATTAATGTATTATGCACTCAAAAATTTCAATGTTAAAAATAAACTCTTACAAATATTTTTACTCACTATGACTGTCTGTTCTAAGAATGAAAGTGTTTATATTAAAAATTGCTTAAGAAAAAAGTTTTCAAAAATTAAGAAATGGGTGTTTCTTTATATTATTTCTTAAAAAATGAAGATTTTCATTCAGTAATAATTGTAACAATTTGTTATGAAGTTTAAATTTGGAATACAGAGTGACTTCTGTAAAACATTACATCTATAGAAAAAGTTCCAATTTCAAACGAATACACAAAACGTAATCATTTTAAAATAATTTAATTAATAAATTATAAGTGTTTTTAAAATTGTACATGTTCTTTCAGATTAAATATTCTAATAACGAATACAAATTTGGATTGACAAGAATTAAATAAAATACAAATAATATATAATTGATCAATAAAATTTTAATGGCTGTCACCGACTGTGAATCAGTTTGAAAAATGATAACAAATATTCGCAAATGCAATAATTTTCTGGATTATCTGTCTAAATTCTTCAAAAATTTGATACTCGGTAGCTTTTTGGTAAATTTTAAGTTTTTCATTAAATTAAAGTAATTATGATTTATTTAACTTGTCAATTTTGTTACTGTGTTTCATCTGAAAATAGGGAGATTGGTTTATAAGTATAGAGTTGCGGTGCTCTAAAAATCAGTCGAAAGATAATTTACTTTTCAAAATTTGTTCATCTAATTTTTACCATGTTGCCCGAGTTAGAAAATATTGTACAAAATATTAATGAAGCATTTGCCGACGTACTGACTAAGTTATTCAACTTTATTTTTCAAATTTTATTAACTTTTTCATTATAAATAAAATAAAATCAATAAAATAATCAAAACGAAATTTATTTTTCAAAAATAAGTAAATTATAAAAAAATATAAATTTATAAAAAATGCTAAATAAATTCGCTAAGAATGTTTGAGAGCATGCCATTCTGATACAGATTCTCCCTGATTTTTGATCATCATTTGCCACTGACTAAATGAACTTGAACCTGGATCCGAAGGAAAGTCAATACTACCAATCAGAGATTTTCCTTTTTTTAATTTGTGAAATACTTTAATTTGTAAATTCAATTTTCTAAAGTCACTTTGTTCAGGTATATAAAAAACAAATGGTTCATCCCAGATGGGACAAGAAGATCTATACTTAACAGAAGTTCTTCGAATTAAAGTTTTATAATCGGGATTTGCTGAATAAATTATGTAAATTACATATATGTATAAACAATAAAAATATTCTTTCTTATTCACTATTTCCGAAAGAATCTACTACATTACATAAAAAATGCACATTCGCTAGTCACTGTCATAAAATGTATACAAAATTTTTCTTCGTTGTTTGATAATATTCTGAGAACAATATGAAAAGTCCATATTTTAATTTTTACGAACACTTCATTAAATAATAAATATAAATCTTTCAATATAAAAACCGGTACAATATATTGACGATCAAATTTTAACAAAATTATTTCATAAATCTAAGAATTCTTAATCTTTTATTAAACTAAAACCAGTATCTAAGCACATCTGGATGTAAAACCACTAACTTGTGTGAATTCAATAAACGAACTAGGATTATAGTTTGAACCTTATCGATTGATTTATTAATCGCCTCGTACGGTTTTGAGTATTAGTTAATGTCGTAAGGCTCAATATAAAAATATTTCGAAATATGCAATCGAAATCCAAACTTCGGCTTAAGTTAAGAAAAAGGGTCCTTTGACCCAATTTTAAAGTAATGACTTTTCGTGAGTTTTTTTATATTAAAATTTATTTGTAATGATTTTTTAATGAAATTTTTACATAAAATTCAATTTTAGATTTATAACCAAAATTG
>JBBMOY010216672.1:0-12275 GCA_037951405.1 Platydemus manokwari | reverse complement strand
CATCATGGCAAAATCGTTTTTGGAGATTTTCAACATCACACAATGCTTTTTCAAAGCTATGTTGAATAACATCAGATACTATTACTGCGCCTACAACTAGGAAAACTTAAACAATATTAACGTTATTATCGATGTTAGCGATTAGTTTTAATTTTTAATAATTATATTATTACATCGATATAAATTGTGTTGTGATAATTATACTGACAATAACAAATCAATCGTTCATTACATTGGTAGTTGTTTCAAAATCATCAGAGCAAAATATAAATACTTATTGCAAGTTCAAATCATATGAATAAATTCTATAAGCAAACTTTCGTGTATTTTAAGTAAGGCTATTGAATTGTTCAAAAATAGAACTACCAGCGTCAATAATAAATGTCGTCATTCTATCTAATTATAATATTATAACATAACTTTCATTGATAATTTTTTCTAAACACTTATCTAAAGGCGACCCAATATTATTCAGAACATCTTGGTGTGCAACAGTTTTATGCTTATAATATGCTTCAGCAATATGAACAGGTTATAAATCTAAAGTTTTTTATTATTGAAATTTAGAATTAACGTGTATTCTTTTGAATTTAACAAATCCTTTCCAGATTTGTAATTTGTAAAATCTTCTAATACGACATCTTAGCTCTGATGGGAATTAGGTTTTTATATAAGTAAATTTGAGCCATTTTAAATCGTTATAAAGATAATTAATCCATTTTGATATTGATTATTAATAATTTTAAATAATTTCGGTTTTGCAACAAGGACATCAGATTTTAAGGTTAGTAAATTGTTTGGCTTTTATATACGTTTTGTTTTTGCTGCATTTAGTTATAATGATACCAATATACACAATGTTCTTATTATTGAAGCTAATTAGCTACTATGTAACCGAAATCTGAGCTGACTACATCGCAGAAATTGTATGGTGTAAAATATTTAGAATTAGATGTTTATAAAAGAAATTCTGATCGATATCAATGAAGTATTTCGAAATGTCATCGGCTTAATGTAGAACCAAGTCTGTATGATAATAAAGTAAAACACGTAATTTCTAACACAACCTTTCAAATTACTTTTTTAAAATATAAGATTAGATGAATATATATTTGAAATATATTAATCGTTTTAAATTCACATGGTTTTTTTGGATTTACATTTCGGATGTTGAAACTCAATAAAATATTTTCAAAACAGCAGTTCAATAAACAAAAGCAGTACAAAATTAAAACCGCTCAGGTAAATTTAAATTTGCAATTCTTTTTGTGAATATTATTCTAAAAGAGGAAACACTGCACACCTAAAACAGCTTTTAAACTTGGATTTAATGCATTGTAATATTAAAAAATTATGTGAGGTATTCTTTAATAAAATGTTGTTTTTGTAGGGATTAAATTATTCAATTTAAATTTATTCTGTTTCTACCAGATTTACAGTGTGCCATTAGTTTGACCATAACACGGTAGTGTTTTGTTAAAAATATCTTACATATAAAAATTAAATATTTATGTATAATATTGTCATTCTTATTCTAATCGATGAAATGACAATAATTTTTCAACAATAATAAATTAACAGCTCAAGCACATGTTGGTCATTATGAAATATTTATTATCAAATCTTTTTTCATGTATAAACATCTTTAACTAACAAGAATTATTTATACTAAAAAAATATCATCAATTTATTCACTACTTTTAACGAATGCAGATTGAAAAAAGAACAAAAATCGATACGCAAATGGACAGCTTAAAAGTAAATATTGATTGTTACAGAGTTATTGATTTTGTCATCACTGAATCTCATCGAACCAGCTTCGGATTCTTCTATCAATGACATATATAAGCAAAATAAGTTCCGAGCTTTGCATAGAAAATGAACAAATGGATTGGAGATAATTTTTAATATTTTAAAATAAACAAGAAAAATGAGAATAATTATATAAAATTTAATAAATTTATCTTTGCAATGAAAATAATATCATAAGTCTTGGTAAAAAATTTAATATCAGTATATCTCTTTTTAAACTTATCAAATTAAAGGTCATTAAATGAACTTTAAAATAATTTTTGTAATTATCTAATGGAAACCAACGTTAAATTTGGCGAGGAAAATTTTTAATGCTAATGTTTTAGTGAAAAACTAATTGTTCATAATTTTAAAATAATTTTGAAATATTCTAATAACAACATATTAATAAAAATCAATAAATCACAATCGATTATTGATCTAGATAATCTAGAGAGAGATTTATTTATCGAGAGGTCAATTTATCGAAAATAATAAAAAATCGTCGTTGAAAATTGAATAAGATAGGATTTCAAATTGTCAATGTCAATGCTGTTTGTATCCATTTAAGTAAGTAGCCAATGCTATTAGGCTTACCAAAGTTCCTTTGAAAATTCGTAATTTATGTCCAGAATTACAAAGATCTGCAGTACAACAAGCATTAGAGGCAACATGATTATTGGTTAATAACGGGCAAATTGATTCACATGATTTTCTCACTAATGGGCCAACTATTGTTGTCTGGCAATAGACACAGTTATTTTGAACCACGCTTCCTGATTTTGTAAAAGGGGTCGTACAGTTCAAGCAATTGTAACATTGAATTCCATTGGATTTGGTCGGTAAATCTGAAAGGATAATGAAGACAAAAATTTGAAAAACATTATCAAAACGATTTCAACATACAAATGGCAACTAAAGCCAAAATGAGAAACGTTTTTGAGAACATTTTCTTTGATCGATTGTAAGAAAATCGGAAAAAGAAATTCTCAGTTGGATGAACTTCAATACCAGTTATTGATTTATATTCTTGCTTTTATAGGCTTGGTTGCACCAATTGAATCTCTACCAATTAAGGTTTAATGAATGCGTTTACAATCGTTGTCATTAACAAACATATTTGATATGCCATGCATAGATGATTTTTATAAGAATAAACAATTTTTTAATGTCTTTCATTTTGTTATTTTTCTGAATGATTTATAATTTATAAATTAATTTTTAATGAATTACAATATCCGTTTGGTATTCTATTAAAATAACCAGTGATTCTTTAGAATTTTATGCAAAATTATGGTATTACATAATTTAAATTGAATTCTAAGAGTTAGTGTGTAGATTTAATCGCATTAAAAATATATTCCAATTATTTCATTACAGTTAAAGGAAATAAAACTTCGTCATTAGTGTTAATATTCATAAGATTTATTTAAAAAACTGAACGTTTCTGCGAATCACTTATTTAAACAAATATAAAGTGTTTGTTTATTTCACTATGTTACTGAAAACAAGATAAAACAAGGTAAATTATATTTAAATCTACTTTGCCCAGGTGATATCTCATATAAAACTCTTGTTAAATTAAAATCTGTATATACTAAAATCAAATTCAGCTATCTTACAAGTTTACGAGTGGTATCATCATTTCTGCTGATAAAGTTAGGTATCGGCAACAAAAAGAATCTTTATATCTTAATTCTCAGCCTACCAGTTGTATATAGATTGATTTAATGTTTTCCCTAGTTTTCAGTTCGTTATTAAATTATTTGCTTTAAACATCCGGCTGGTTTGGACCCTGGTCAATCACAAACTGCAAATAAATATCCTTTGTCATTCAGAATTGGCCGTGCTTAAATTTTATAGACTTATTTTTATTCCAATCACACGTATCCAAAATATTGTAATCTTTCTTTCAATTCTGGAATTCCGCAATAATAGACTTCTTTGTCTGTATCTTAAACGTTATGTGATCAGTTCTCAGAATGAATCTCTTTCCGTAAAGATAATGTTTGAAGTGTTATGTAAAATAATAAATGGCCAACAGTTCTTTGCGCGTAATGCAATAGCCTAGCTCACGTTTATTCATCGGTTTCGAGCCATATGATATCACCTTTTCGTTTCCATTTTCATCTATTTGAGAAAGAACCGCTCCAATTGTATTGAAACCTGCATCAGTGTTCAAAATAAAATCCTTTGAAATATCTGGAAATCTTAAGATCGGAGTGGACATCATCTGTGACGTCAAATTATTGAAACTGTTTTCTCATTCTTCCGACCACTTTAGTTTTGCCTTGCTGGATCCACATAAACTTTCGAGTATTCTGGCGTGCTTTGCATAGTCTTTTACACATTTTTTATAATAATTAAATAAACCTAAAAAACCTCTGAGTCGTTTAACACATTTAGGTTTATCAAATTCTTGCATGGCTCTTATTTTTTTTGTCCGTTGAAATTCCGTCTTTGTTTATAATGTGCCCAAGGAACTTTATTTCAAATTTCATAAAATGACATTTGTCTGGACTAATCTTTAATCCTGAATAATGAATTCTTTGAAATACTCGTTCTAATCTTTCCTGGAGTTCTTTATCGTTTTTCGCGAAGACTAATACATCATCAAGATATACGACTAATTCTTTCCAGTTCATAGGTCCCAGCACTTGAGTTATCAACTTTTGGAAAGTCGCTGGGGCTGCTGCAATACCAAATGGCATTTGATTGAAACAGAATTGCCCATTCTTCGTTGAGAATGCCTTCTTTAATTGCGAGTCTTCCTCAAGTTCTACTTGATAATAAGCATTGCCCAAGTCAATCGTGCTGAAAATTTTGGCACCATTTAAAATATCCTTCATTTCTTCTACATTCGGAATTGGAAACAAAGGTCGTTCGGTTATCGCGTTCAAGGCTCGAAAATCTAAGCATTTTCTTATATCAGCTTTATTCTTCTTGGTAATACACACTAATGAAGTGTTCCATGCTGATTCGCACTTTTGAATTATTCAGGCATTTTCCATTTCTTTAATCACTTCTTTGATCTGAATTTTTAAATGCATAGGCTGTCTACGAAATTAATGATTATTGGTGCACCATTAGTAACAATTCGATGTTTAAGGCCTATGTCCCACTTATTTTTCATGAAAATATCTTTAAATTTTTCTAAAAGTTTATCTGTTTATCACATCTAATACATTAATATACTGGGAACCTGTTCGATTGTCCCCAACACTTTTAACACTCAATTCTATACTAAATTCATTCATCATATCAATACCAACTATGAAATTTGGAGTTATAGTCTCTGCCACATAAAATTTTATTATTTTGGTAATATCTCTTATCGTCGTCTCTAAGAATATAGTACCAAGAAACGTTAAATTGCTTTCATTTGCGCAAGTCACTTTTATCAAAGATTCACCTATTTTATTCTTTCTAATCATTGATTCACTGATAGCACTTATTTTAGCACCTGTATCCAACAAGCAATGCAATTTAATACGCTTTTCTAACCAAATCCTAATGCTGGATCTCCCATTCATAACATCATAAACGATATTCAATTTTTCTTTCTTCAAGTTACAAACATTACTTACATCTACCGCATTACTAGCATATTTATGTAAATTTTTAAATTTAACGATATAATCTAGCTTATTTTAAATATGGGAATATTGTGACGGGTTTCATCATCAATGAAAATACAATCACAATTATTCGAAATAAAATCATCTTTCATTCTCATATATTCAGACACACATGCTTTTATTTCACATACATTCTCATTCATAAATTCATCGTCGAGTTTCTTTCCACTTTTTTCGATATCGTCCATTTAGTGACTGCCTTTTCTTTTTATGCTGACGACTTAAGAGTTGGCTTCTCAGAATTGAACCATTTCATTGCTTTACATTTGTTGTTATATCTGCATATCACACTTTCTTATGAATCGCAGCAAGTGATTCTTCAACTTTGATTTCTTTTTGAATGTCTTCCATCTTCTGAATGATGTCGTTGGCTTGATGCACTGTTTTTACGTCCCCACCTGCGTCTCTTTTTGTATTTCCACGTCCTCACTTGCGTGTTGAGTCAAAAACATCATTAACGACGGCTTCTTTAATTTATGCCGGAGAATATTGCCTGTTAGTTTATCGATTTTTTCGAAGAATTGATTTAAATTTTCCTCCTTTCCTTCCCGGTATCATAATGCTGCATCAAAATCTGCAACGAGATTCATTTTAGGCTCGAACACTTTTCAAACCCTCACTTACATTTACAATAAAAGGTAGTTTAAGAACTGAAAAACTACTTTTGGGTTACACTATATATAACTAATTTAAATTGTGGACTTGTTTTCAAATAATGAACTTCAAGATATTTTCATTAAAGTGACTTCAAACGAATCTGAAGTATATGAGCAATTTAGATATAAGTTACTGCGAGTTATTTTTACAATATTGATTTATTATCTTATATTGTCTGAGAAGGAGATTATTAACCAGTCTTTCAAAGAATACTTCTATGAGTTTAAAATCAATTAATATTTAAATAATCATTTTAAATAAAAACTCTATCGATAAAAAATAAATGATCAGCCTAATTTGCTTGAATATTTTAATTAAAAAGATTTTTATGGTTGGAAGTTCTTAGATTTCTTTTCCATTCCGTATTTTATCAAATATTATTGGCTCATAACTTCGATAAAGATTATTTTGACATTATTAATGTCCACATTCCAACAATATGATAAATAATACTTATAATTTGAGTTAAAAAGATAAACAAATAAATTCAAAGGCAATTGTTTCAAAGTTTCCAATGAATAATTGAATATGAATACCATAATAGTCATTGTCAAATAGTCATCGTAAAGTTTTATGAAATATTTCAATATCTCTCCGTCGCGATCATCATTTCCTGTTTGATAAATACTAATTTGTGCGCACTTTCCCACCGATTCTACATTCAAAAACATAAACTAAAATGATCTGTATATACAGACTCGATGGGAAATTCAATTTGGCTGTTGGGATGCTATTGTTTAGAGAAAAATCAATTTCAATGACTCGAATTAATTGTCCATACAAAAAGCAAAATAAGCAAAAAAAAACTTCACATTTCCATTATATTAGGGGAAAAAAATTAACGAATTGTTTTATATTGTTCAGAAAAAAAGGCACTTTCAACCGAGAATCATGATTTGCTGGATATGAACGAATGATGTTTTAGATGATCATTAATAGAAACCATATTAAATGGTATTATCATTATTATATTTTATCTATTATTAGCATTGTTTCTAGGTTGATAATTAGCTCTAATCTCATTGGCATGTGATATGTTTGACAACAACGTTTCAGTACTAGTTGGAAATTTTACATCGGCCTCTCCAAGTCGAACCTTTACTTTTATCAATGGAATAATCATGCTTGTGACCTCTACCATGGGTGTTGTCGGACATTTAGCCATAGTCTGTGTGATTATGAGAAAAAAAATCCTCCATCGACACATGATAAATATTTTCATCTGTAGCTTGAGCATTAATGATATCACCAATCTGTTATTCATCCAGTCTTTGGTATTGATCAGCTATCTGTTCTATTCATGGCCCTTTGGTAGTGTATTGTGTTTTCTTGTTCCAGAGGTAAGCATGATTCTCGTATCAATAAGTCTACTTCATCATGTTTTCATTGGAATTCATCGATATCTAGTTGTTGTGAAACATTCGTTTTATGTAAAAATTCATAAAACTCGTTATGCTTGTTCAGTTATTGCCTGTTCGAGATTATATCCGATTCTACTCAGTTTCCTATTAATGATATTTTTATCGAAAGGTTTCGTCGACTTGAATAACATAATCATTTACGATCCTCGATTGTTGAGATGTGTATATCGACCGAGTGAATCGCTAAGAATTTCAATAATCATAATATTCACAATTATTACTCCTTGTGTTGTAGTTTTATTATGTTTTGTTTTGATATTAATTTTTATCAGAAGAATGTCTTTTCGATTAAACATTAGAGATAAAAGTCGAATTAAGAGAGAGATACAGATTACAAAAATGTTTGCTATGGTATTTGTGATGTTCATATTGGGATATATTCCTTACGGAATCATTCGAGCTGCTGATTCGAAGAAAACCTTTCCACCAGATGTTTATGTCGTCATAACAATGCTGTATGCGTTAGCATCTTGCTCGAATCCCCTGATTTTCGGATTAATGAATGAATCGCTAAGAAAGGCTATCAGACAATTGTTGATATATTAGATTCCGATTTAAATCTCCCAAAGATTGCTGTATTAAATTTACACTAAACAACAAGATACTCTCTCTCCTCTCTCTCTATGTATCGTGTTTCTCGCGAATATTTTCAAAACAAATAATAATGCCAGCGGAAATTGATTGATGGAAAATTTGGCCCAAATCATTTGAGTCGATTTTATATCATTTCACAGCAACGAGATTGGAATACGATTTTTCGCACTGGAATAGCTTGTCAAATGATTTATAGTTGGTTTTTTGTTTAAATTATCTGGTCTGATTTTGTAAAATTGTGATGTTTTTTGATTTCGATCTTGAAGAGAGTTGAGAAATATTCTTGAAATACACATCATCTTACACATTGATTTTATCGATATTTTAATGGCGTTACTCAATGATTTAATTAATTTTATAAAAGATTATTAATAACAGCTAAAAGTTGATTATCAGGTATCGATTATATTGATTATATTGACAAACACTAATTTAAAATGGTATTGATTTAGAGAAACCCAAGCTTATGCTTAAAATTCATCTGAAAGTGCTTAAGTGAAAATTATACCAGTGGTTTTCTACATAAATTACAAAAAAAACTAGAGGGAATCGGTGAGTGTAGACTGCGGGTACCACGGAAGAGCAAGAGACTACACTATTAACAGTTTATCTAAACGATAATATCGTTTCCCCTAAGATGTACCGATAATAGGAAAGAAAATGAAGTAGAAGTCGAGAATTTCAATATTTTTGCTAATATTTTTCACATATAATTTTATGAATAAGATGAGTGGTGCTGAGTTGCTTGCAACTGGTTCCATACTACATGAAGGTTTAAAATCACTGGATTATTCTGTGTTATTTAATGTGCTATGAACTAGCTGATTGTATTGAGGTCAACTTTAATAGACTGGTATATCGATTCTTCAGTTTGCTGAATTGAATTATTTTGAATGGATTAGCTGCACGCCTTTAAAATTTTAATTTTACTTTACCAGACTTCACAATCGTTATTCGATTAATAATGCCACGTGTGTTAATTGATCTCGAACTATTATTCCATTGAACTATCAGATATTTTAAAGATTTGAAATAGATCGTATTGATTTATCGAATTAAACTAACTTGTGTTTTGAGGTCACTCGACTTTTCTGGATTCTTTGAATGCTAAAAATCATCGATTTCATTGTATCTTTCACGTGCATCAAGAATATTTAATCTTGTTGATGTCATGGCAATTTATAAGACACCCTACATAATTATAAAATGTAGCAGAAAAGATTTTTAAGCCAATTTCTTCATGATTAGTTCGCAGATGAATTCCAATAACACTACCATAGTACCTCTTGATCGTTAGTTAATGTTGTAGAAACGCTAACACATGTCTTCAGAATATTTATGAAATATTGATTTACAGACATTGTTGTTCTTCAGAAAATTTTAAACTCGTGATGAATTTGATTGACGCATTCTCCTCATCGCACATGCTATATATGAGCACACAAATTAGCATTTGTTATTAGAAAGCTGTAGTTGTATTCAGTGAGGAAATATATCAATTATTCTCAGTTTTGAAGTAAAAAAAGACATATCTATCATTACGAAAGAAATTCCTAGGAAATGAGATATAATTAAATTTATCAGATTTGATTTCATGTAATGAATTTTGTATTTATTAACGTATAACAATTATTATGTTCAAAGTATGAAAATGGACGCTAATGAGATGAGATAAAGCTAAAAGTATAATTTAAACGAATTAGGTTTATCGGTAAATTGCTTGTTATAATAATGTCAGTCGAATAAACTTGTTACGTCATCAATCAAATGAATTGACTTGAATTGAAGTTGACTTACATAATGAAAATTATAACGATAATAATAATAATAATAATAATAATAATAATAATAATAATAATAATAATAATATATTTATACTTACTTTTGCTTATACTGATATGAATCTTCATTTAAGACAAGCACATGTCATGGCGTTGTCATACAAGATTGGGTTACTTATCAACTGTCATTTACGATTATTATTCTCTATAATTCACGCCTATACTGATCGCAAAACACACATCTAATTTTTGGTAAGGTTTTCTCGACATTATCTCATCGACTTTCGTTTTGATTATACGAAGAAATTCACAACGACTTGATTATCAGGGGTTTTCTTGATTTATTTCGATAAATTTATCAAAATATTCCAGGTTAATTTGTGAATAAGCACTTGGTAGTATAAAAATATTGATGATAAAATAATATTAAATCTGGTATGACTCAGTTCCTCAAACAGTTCCATTTCTTAACCTGAGGTTGTTCTAAAGTTAAAATACTATATCGGTTATGCTATGGTAGAAATGAAAGCCTTTATTTAAGCTTGTAATTTGAGTGACTTTTTCTACTACGGAGATACAATCAACATACTACATCGAGGAGATAGCTAAAAAGTTTCATAATAAACTGAATGACATGAATTTTAGAAATAAACGAAATTGTGTCGTTTTTTTCGTTTTTTTATAGTTTTCTAAATATTTGAGTTTACTTGAGAATTTTTTAAAACTCAGTGCATTTCGATAAGCCCTATTTGTTAAACAATTATTCCGATTTACATTGAATTTTCATGTTTATTTTTAAAGATTTTTCGAGCAATTAACACGGAATCTTTACTAAATTTAATAAGTGCGATAATAATCTTGATTTAAGCTCATTGCATTAACTTAATCATCTCAAGTATTTCATTATAAATTACTCGAAATCGTTCAACGATAACTATTAATTGCTTTATTTTAATGAAAATCAGAACTTAAATTTTTGAAAAAATTGTCATTTAAGTAATTATGATAATATATTTGAAGAATGATAATAAAACGAACGCGATTATTGAGTTACAAAATATTGTTACTGGAAATATATCTAAAATTAGACACAATAAAATAAACAATAAACACAAATAATAAACAATATCATTAATAATGATAATCAAAATGTTAAGAATGATTATTCAAGTTGTGCTCTGATTATCACAGTTACTGTTGATAAATGAGCTGTTTGTAACAGTAATAATTTCGTACAGAAATCGGCGCTGTATCTTGTATTGTCTTGAAGCAGATTCAAGGGACGGCTGCAAAACCATTGAGTACGGTTTCGAGAGAACGAATGATTAAATCGAATAATGTCAATGCCCAGACTCAATCAGTGGGTGAGAAGAAAAGAGATGAACTATCTGATGTCCGGGATAAAACCTGATACTGCTCAGTTTCTATCGCAGTTCTATCACTTAATCTTTTTAAATTTAAAATGCTAAATAGGTTATGTTTAAAATATAATTTTTATTTGAGAATAGTACACAAAGGCCAGACACCTTTTATAAGTTTGAGTGGAAAATAATTGTAAAATCTTGTTCCATAAGCACAGGTTCTATAGAGGTTAGCAAACATTTTTTCGTTTTTATCAGTAAGAAAATATTTAAAGATCAAAGTTAAAATTTTCTAGATAGATCTTTCTTAGGCGAATTTTCTAAGGTAAATCATTAACAAGACCGGAATGTTCAAGATTTAAATTTAAATAAATCGATTAGAGTTGGTTATGTGATTTTGCCTGAAAGATGAAGGAATAGCAATGTGACATAAATTTCTTCGTTGCAGCTTTAGCACAAATCAATTTTTCGGCTACATAAAATCCATCGCCTTCTTGTCTAAAGTTGGGGAGCATAAAATGTCGTCAGCTTTCGGAGAGTACAATAGATTACCAAAGAGCTTGCAGGAGAACAGCGAACCCCTTTTTGTTGTTACATACTTATTCAGAGCATATATTGTTATAATAGTACTACTGGTCGTGCTATACGATTCAATGTCTATCGCTAAGGTTACGCTAGGGTGAACATACTACCAAAGAAATTTCAAAAATCGTCCTTACTCATTTATCAAGAAATGACACATTTTGGACATTCTTGATATATTAATTCTTGAAATTCAGCGCAGGCTTTTTTGAATGATTTATTAATGACACAGCGATTATCACCTGCCTCTAAAGGCTGATATTAGATTTTAATTATATATTATTTTGTTTGATGATGTAATACTAAAATAATAATTTATTTCATATTTCTCAGCACATATTGATAATCCACTTTTAATGTTTCGTCGATTATTTATTAATCTCGTTATTGGCGGAACATTTGATAAATTATTAGTTATTCGTAATGTTTAATATTCTCATTGATGAACTT
>JBBMOY010215561.1:0-12276 GCA_037951405.1 Platydemus manokwari | reverse complement strand
TTATTGTTAGGTCCTTATGGAACATGTCTTGTTTTTCAAATATTTTTATTATACTTTCTTTTGATAATTCCTTTTTAAAACCATGATATAAAATTTGATATTCTTCTTGATAAATTGTTTTTGAAAATATTATTTAATTTTCGTAATTTAGAAATCCTCATGTCATTTAAAAAATAATTGAGTTTTTCCACAACCTGATCTTCCAAAAATTAACATTCTAAAGAAATAAGGAATTTCTTCTTGATTATATTTTTGGTTTGATAAAGAATATCGAAAAAGAAATAAATATTTTAAACGTTTTTGTTATTATAATAATTATATTATTTTTATAGCTGTTATTAATAGTATTGTTGTTACTCGTGTACCATTTATTATCCATTTTCTTATTCTTATTTTAATCTTGTGTCGCTTTCTCGCGCTCTCCAGTTTACAATTCAAAAGAATATTCAAGACTCAAAAAACTAACAATCATTATCATACGCTATAACACGGTAATTACCTAGTAAGAATAAAGATAATAAAACACACAAAGTATTAATTTTTCACAACAAATAATAAAACACAAAAATAAAATTTTAATTTATCACAACTAATGTTGGGATGTGAATTATAATTCAATTGAATTTTGGATATTGACACTTGCTTGGGTTTGGGAATTCTGTAGAAGAGTCTCAACGAACATTGGGTAATTGCTTAAGCTTGGAATTATAGATTTTTGAATGATCTAATTGGTTATACTGAATTTTGGGGCATTTAATATATTGCTTGGTTGGATTGGGTTGTATTGATTTTTTTTTAGTTTGATGTATTGGTTGATTGGATAAGGATATTGTTGTTCTAAGATTTGAAATGTTTGATGTATTTATTTAAAATTGGGTGGTTGAGAAGTGTTTACTGATTGAAAAAGTGTTTGGATCGAGTATTTATTGAAAAAGTGTTTGGGTTGAGTGTATCCTCGACAATATGTTTCATGTTATGTGCTACAACTCCAGTGTATCTTGTTTCCTTTGTTAATCGTGTTTATTAAGTGGCAGAACATTTTACAAAAGTTTTTACAAATTTTTAACTCGTCCTTCTAATTTTCTTTTACTTGTTGAGTCCTAAGTTGTTTTTCTTTGTACTTCATTACTTTCTACATTACTTGCTCACAACTTCCATATCATAGTAACAATAATTGCATCATTTTATTGCTTCAAGTACTTTGTTATTTTATTGTTATTTTCTAAACTTTTGTTCACTTTGGTTTTTGTGTCTATGAGGATTTGTAATTGATTTAAATTATTGTGTAAATAAATATGTGAAGTATTCGACACAAAGTGAATTAAGAATTCAAAGAAAATAAAAGATTTTAAAGAAATGGGCGTGTGAATTTTTAATTCATTAAAAAATTTAAAGATTTACTCCAAATTTTATATAAAATTATATTAATTGTATTTAGTAACGTGATTAAATAAATAAACACGTGGTGTTTGTTTAAATAATTGATTGGCAGTTTATTGTAGTTTTTTGAATAAATATTATGACGGAATGTTCTTATAACTTAACTTATTTAAAAATTTGATGTCGTGAAATTTTCTTTTAGTTTTCAATGCGTTTTTTATAAGATAATAGCAGCTCACAATGTCTGTGGCTGTTTATACACTTGCAGAACTTGATGTGAGTGTCCTATGTGACCAAATCGAATACATTTTTAAAATTCTAAGTATCCTTTTGAATGCACTTTCATTTGATTCTTATATTTTTTAAATACTATTTTATTTTTATCATTTTTTATCTATTCTTTTTGAACTGGCAATTTTTTAAGGGGTTTTCAAGACCTTTAAAGCCTGACTTGTGTATATTATCTAACTTATGATTTCCTTAGAATTCTATGGGTAATATTATGAAATATTTTGATTATCATGTACCATCTGAGCAATCAGTATGTTAATAAAGATTCCATATCTGATAACTATAAAATTTATTATTGTGAACAAAGAAACAGGCAATAATATCTTTTCATGATATAAGACATTACATATATTATGAAGGATTTAAATTCTAAGTATCCTATTATTCTAATAATTTATTTAATTTTTTAATGGTAAGAGATGTTATAAAAATTATCGAACAGTATATTTTTTCAAAAATGATAAATATAAATAGTATATAAATGGTTTCTTTCTCTCGTGTATATTAAAAGAATAATAAAATTTAAAAATGTAGAACGGTATGATTTTGAAGACCCATTCATATAATGTCCAAGGTATAGGGGAATTTTATTCCTTCAAATTATAGCATTGTTGTAATGTATCTTTAAGTTGGAACCGAAGCACTTGTTAGACATATATTTGTTCAGTTACTCAGGCCATTATAAGTTTCACTTACTAGATGATAATATAATTTAATATTTTTTGGTAGAAAATAATAAAATTTATGAAAATGCAAATATAAAGTTCATTATCCAAAGGTTCCTGATTATTGATGAACTTTTTGTATTATAATTTACTTGTAAATATTAGAGCACTGTCATGTCTTATCATACATATATTGATGCATTTATTTCAATTGTCAGTCATTAAGTGACCTGATTGTTTATTTAATGTTTATACAATATAACTTATTCGACATTTTAAATTTAAGTTTTCATCGTTAAGATAAAAATTTTAATTCTTCAATTAAATGAAGCATTATAGCATTTTACGTTTTTGAGACTTCTGGTAATAATTATTGAAGCTTATTTTGATTTATATAATTAATTGTTATTCTTTGATGGGTCACAAATTAACATTTATCAAAACATGTTCTATTTCTTGTATAAATAAAAGATGGCTACAAAGATTTATTTTATTTCAAGATTTAGTTGAATTTACACTGATTATTGGTAAACACTTAAATTGTTGCTTTTGTCTGATTTCTTTAATCTTAGTGAAGGAGTTTGGACAAAATGTACATTTTCAAACCTTATATATTACTTTTACTAAAATTAAAATTCGTATCGTTGAGAGATGAAAATCCAATAGTTGTACAGATAGGCAGATTGATGCATAAACTATATGAAACATGAATTAACATTAAATTTTGTGTAGTTTAGGCAAATGGAAATTATTTATAAAATTATTTTTGTATTTCTTATTGCTATAGCTGTATTATTTGTGAGACAATACTGTAAGAGAAAGAAAGTACCACCTGGACCCTTAGGTTTACCATTTTTTTGGAAATAAACCTTTTCTCATTATGCAGTTATTGTTTCAATAGTATTTTACTCCGAAATATGAAAATCAATACTTCATGGAAATGAGGAAGAAATATGGCGATGTTTGGTCAATCGATATGGGTGATAAAAAAATATTTGTTCTGGCTTCAATTGATATAATTAATGAGGTTATTGTTGATAATAGTAAACTTTTCGCCGGGAGACCAATGATATATTTTGAAAATATAATAACAGAAAACCATGGTGTAATATTTTCAAAAGGTAAAATCTGGAGTGATAACCGAAAATTGTCATATAAAGCATTTCAAGAGGTGACAGTTACTACAGAGTCATTAGAAAGCATAATTTGTGAAGAAATCGATGATTTATTTTTATATTTAGAAGAAATACAGTCTGACACGTTGATTAATTCAAAAAATATTTGATAGATCAGTGGAGAATGTTATGTGTCAATTGGTTTTCCTTTCAAAAAGCAAATATGATGATGCAGAATTTGAAAATTTTATAAAGAATATTGAAATCCTTTATCATTCGTATGACGTCATCAATTTATTTGAGCTATTCTCCAAACTTTTATCAGTGAATTATTTGAGAAAAATATTTCATAAAGTAGATCAATACATGATAAGCACAGAGCAGTGCGTGGAATACATTGAAAAGAAATGCAATATAAAACTTAAATCAGATAATGAAAATCTGAAACCAAATAGCGTATTTAATTATTTCAGGCTATATCGACACCAAGATAATCCAGAAATCGATTATAAAGAGAAATTTCATGATATATCCCGCATGATATTTGAGCTTATTTTTACTGGAATGGATACCTCTGCGAAACTTTTACAATTCAGCTTTTTAATACTTGGTCAAAACCAAGATATACAAGAAGAGTTATAAAAAGAAATCCATTCCTTAGCCGATGATTATAAATGTATTGATTTTGGAATGAGAAAAAGTTGTCCAAAGATTCTTTCTTTCATTGATGAAGTTCAAAGATTTTGTATTTTAATTTTACGATTGAATCGTCAATCAATTGTGAATTGTTCGATACGAAATTATGAAGTCAAATCTACAGACACACTTTTAATTGATTTCAATGCCACTATGAAAGATGAGAAATTATTCAAAAATCCAGAAATTTTCGATTCTCACAGATTTCTTGATGAATCAGGATCGATTTATATTCCACATCGAGCTGTCATTCCGTTTGGACTTGGAAAGCGTATCTGTCTTGGCGAAAATATAGCCGTGATGGAAATCTTTCTTTATCTATCCAAAATTATTCATAGATTTCACATTTCATTACCAACCAAAACGAGTAAGAATTTCGATGAGATATTAGATGGAACAAACGGACTTATTCATGCACCACTGGAACACGATATCATAATTCAATTGAGACAGTTTTGAGATCGCGTATAGGTTTATTACTATGACCCTGGTTGATGTCGATTAGCAATATTATTCTCAAATATTGATTATAACAAACCATTTAATTAAATTCCAAATTCTTCCAGTTGGGCATATTTATTCGCTTAATCTTTTCTATAACCAATAAACTATATAATATTTTTATCGATTTTATTCATTTCTATTTATCAATGTAAAGGTTAGTGAATAAATTGACTTGAATAACAGATTATTTTACATTAATATTATGTATTTTGTTCCTTCCTAGTTGTGAGAATATTAAAATTGAGTTAAGTCTTTACAGATTTGATTCTATCTAAAATTACATCGATTTGTTTAGATAATTGTATTTGAATTATATTTAAATTCATTTTTATTGTCGTACCTTATGATTTCGTTTTTAATGTGTGTTTTTTAAAATAGTAGCGGCTTACACTAGCCATCAATATTGAAGCACATCTTGAATTAAAATTTGAATTTTTCAAACCGTCAAAAATTTCCTCTGAATAGCTATTACCTATTGCAATGATGTAATTGAAAAGTCTACAAGGTCATAAATAGTCATTTGTTTGTGCAGCCTGTCCAGTTTTGTTCTTAAACTTGAAATGCTGAACGGGTGTGCATTTCTAATATAGATTCTTTAAGTATATAAATTTGCAACTTAATCTAAGCCTGATGTATCTGGTAAAGTCTATAAAAATCGATTTTTGTGTATTAAAAGTTTATGAATTCACATTAAACGATAAATACGATAAATACAATTTGTTTGAAAATAATAAGAAATAAGATAAAGAATACATGGGAAAATAATGTCTGAGTCAGAAATAAAATGCATCACATAGTTACAAACAGAATGTCCAAACTAAGAAGATCACACTATCAATAACTCACAGTTGGAGAAGATTTACAGGAGAAAAATATTTAGCCACTCTAGATTAGTAGGGCCTTTCAATTCTCATTTGAACGTTATCGTTTAGGAAGACGAACAAATGATTTAATTTTGATTCAAGTAAAGTCAGTCTTTATTTAATTTCAGGTTTTTATTTTGTCGATTTAATTGTGCAATATTATAATAAAACATTTTGCTAAGCTAAAATTGTCTAAAAATTTTTACCCTGCTAATTCCAAAGGTTTGAATAAAATTTAATAAATAGCATAAGTTTCGTAATTTATTATTAATTTTTAAATTCTGTGGTGTGTCGAATATTTGAAAACTGGATTTTTTATATTTATTTTTGAGTTTCATAATTTTTAAAATTTCTATTCATTAAGTGAATTTCATCAATTGTGCTATCGCAATGTCTGTATTTCAAAATTTGTAATGATTTTAAGATAAATTGACTGTATTAACAAAAACCAATGCAATTTAATTCAAAGCGTAATGGAAATTTCATACTAATAATAAAGCTTAATTCGCATTCAATAAATAACAGTTGTAAGACTTACAGGCTTACTAAACATATCTATCATAATAAAACAAGTAGGGACTATGCAGTGGAAGAAGACCTTTTTTTCTGCCTTGATCAATTTTCCATTTTGCACATTATATATATCTTTGGATATATTAATTTATCCATATTTGGTTTTGATAAAAGAAAATATTCAAAATCGATTGTTAAATGAATATATTTCCAGTCTCATTTTATGAATGAAATACACATATATTAATTAGTTTTTACAATAAACTCACAAGGTTTTTTTGCAAAACTTTGATTATCAAATGTTAGATTTGAGATGAAAACAAATACTAATATTGCTTTAAAAAGAAAATAAATGTTTTTACGTGAAACAATTAACTCAGTTAATCATTTTCAAATAAATACTTACATTAAAAAATAGATGTAAATATGCATCCGAAATCCTGATATTTACAAAAAATTCTTAAAGCTTTTACTTTATTTTCTAAACAAGCTTAAGCTTGAACACAAAATTCTATTTTAAAAATAATTCCAAATGAAATTTTATTTTCGATGATATTTCTAAAATAATTTGAAGAAAATATAATCTTTATTTTATATATAATTAATGTGAATAGAAATTTATCAGATGTTAATAGTTTAATTTATACATTTCCAGTTTTGAAAGTAAAAAATGCAAAAATTTTAATATTTAATGAAAATAAGAAACTTCAATAACTTAATATATTTTATTTACACGATTTATTTAAATATTTGTGTTTAAATTTTATCCATTACAAAGAGTAATATTATGAAATTAATACTATGAATTTAGAAAAAAATCAATTTTATTGCGCATATTGTCTTAAACCATTTAATTTTTATTTTATTCAATGTATCGAATGCAAAAATATAGCACTATGTATTCCAGTAAGATATTAATATTTATGTATTTACTTTTTTCATTATATATTTTCTGAATTTATTTCTTTACAGTGCTTTAGTTATGGAATTCAAGGAGGAACGCATAAAAAAAATCATCTGTATTCAGTCAAAGTAAAATCTATGCATATTTAATTATGCCCACGTATTAATTAAAATTAGGTGCTTAATAAAGATTCTGAAGTTTTTTTAAAAAGTAATTGGAGTATTGTAGATGAAATAAAATTATTAGAAGCTATTGAACTTTATGGAGTAGGAAATTGGTAAATATTCTAATGTGTAATAATTATTAAGTTTACTTACTTTGGACAAATAAAGGAACGATATTTCTCTCAAAGTCGAATCATACCAACCTGATGAATGTCGAGATCATTATATTAATTATTACATAAACAGTGCAATTGGGAAATATTTACTTGGAAAATCTCGACAGAAAACATGCCAAGTATCAGATCATTCAGTGAATGTTGAAAATTCAACACTATCGCCTTCGTTGTACGAAATAATGCCTCCTTGCATTCTGTCGGTGGACGATCAAGTTACTTTAGGTTACATGCCAAAACGAGATGATTTCGAAAGGGTAAATTTTATTTCTTTTTCATTTCATTATGAAGAGCAGTTTTGATAATGATTCTCGATGGAATTCAACATTAGCTTTTCAGGATTACGATAATGATGCAGAGAGTATTCTATGCCGATTGAAGCCAGATTTTGTGAAAGATGATTTATTGGATGGTAAATTGATTTCAACATTAATGAACTGAACTTATCAAGTTTAGCTCTGAAAGTCGCTCATGTTGGCATTTATACACAAAGATTGAAAGAACGCCAGCGACGGAAATTGATCGCTCGCGAGCATGATCTGATCGGCCCAATTATGTCTTGTATATTGAATAAACGTTGGAAACCGACGATTCTGTCGGACAATTCGAATGAAAACGTGACCAAAGGCCTTTTTACCTCCAGATCGATCAATTCGCTCGAATCTGACATGAGCGAATCAGTTGTTCGCAACCAACCATTCACAATTCTCTCGCCAAAAACGCTCTCATCGACTCCTGCAAAGACTCCAAGACAGGCAAAAATCAATGATAAAACGACTTTTACTAGGAGCAATAACAAGAAATCTCGTCCTAACGATACCGCTCGTAATCGACCATATGATGCTTTGTAGGTTTTGTTTTGTTGAATGAAGGGAATTTTGGGGAAAATCCCTTCCCAAATATTGATTAATTGATTTAATATTTCCAAACATGTTAGTTAATACGATAGCAGTGAAGTTTTCTGCGAGGGTTGTTTTGACGAGATTCTCGCCACTCCGAGCAATTCTTGAATTAATTATGATCACGATTATTATAATGTTTAATGGGAAATATGACTAGATTTGATAGGTCAAATAATGGTGTGTTGCCGTTGGTTACCGATGTTGCCATGGCTACGGTGTTGTAATCTATGAGGAACGCTTAAATCGATTGAAATTTTCATTATTTTCCACCAATTTTCCTCGTTTAAAAATGATATGTTATTTTTCAGCATGATCAATGAAAATCTCAAACCATTTTTGCGCTATCTAACATTTTCTCAGGCTAAAGCTTTGTTAGAAAATCTTCACAGTAAGATTTCGAGAATGTGTTGGTCTTGTTTATTAATAATATGTCTTGGATCAGGAGAGGAAATATTGAAGTTCGAAATCTCCACAATTATCAATTCAATCAAGCGTGGCCGACGCAAAATTCTCGGTAAAATGTTTTCATGAAACATTATCGATTTGATGATTTGATTTGTTTTGCTCTTCTGTCCCCTTTTCAGATATTCCATTGCGTTATCCCAACACGTCCAACATATTCGTTAAGAGCAGACCTCGTGTGCTGGGATCGACAGAGAATGGCAATTCGTCGATATTGGCCGATTGTGATGAATCGATGTGTGATTCATCGGCCCATGGAGGACAGCTCAACTCAAAAGCTCTCCACACCGACATCAAGAAGCCTCGTCGGAAAAGAAAAACGAGACCATATTTTTTTATTCGGAAGCCCCGACGTTGATTTGATTGAGAATTTTAAAATATTTAGATTATTTGCTAATAGATGTTTCATACGGTTTTTGATTTTGTCGCTGTTTCCATGTTGAGTAGTCCCCATGTGATGATTGATGGCGTCTTTAATGATTTAAGGTTAACCATGTGTCGATGATGTTGATGTTGTTGAATGAGTTGGGTTTGAGTGCGATGGTTTATTTTGTGCATTCGTGAGTTATTAATGCCAGAAAATATCCAATCTACTACTGGAATCATGTTTGGTGTTGATTGGATAATCGATACAATAGTCAGCGAGTCTGATTTAATTACTTTTGAAAACATAGATAATTTCCCTATAATAATTAACCTTGAATTATAATACTGTTTATTATTGGTTTCCAAGGAAACGCATTGCTGCGAATGTTTGGTTTTTATTACACACCTATTCATGTCGTTTTGAAACTTATCAGAGCTCGGACAAAATGTTGTAACAGTCGATTTAAAAAGACTGATGGTTGTTATTAAAAAGGAGTATTTCTTGCTTCAAATCGATATATCCTCTCACGATAATTTTTGATTTTTATCTCTTCGCAACCAAATAATGGTTATTATCCTTATCGAAAATCTATTATAAACATTTATTATATTGTCTTTATTATAAATCGTTCATTCCTTATTTTTATTCAATAATTGTATATCTCCAAACTTGTACACATATAGTGAGGTTTGAAACTCAGCCAAACTAAGTTTACGTGCTCATAAAGCAGTAATAACAAAAAATAAAATTTCATTAAAACAAATTGAAAGGAAATTAAAATTATAAAAATACAATGATTCATAATAGCATTAAAATATGTGTAAGGGCAGCATAAATACTGACGCATAGTAGTTACCATGGCAGTAAATTATTTTACAATCAATTCTAAATTCCTCAGCTTGTTTTACAAATGCAATTTTATTACGTTATTCATTATACATCTCTGTAGCTCTATTTTTCATTACAAGTTTTTGTTCAGTGAAAGGTTGTATTGATATTGACTCACTGAATAAATGTTTAATTGCAACCCTTAAACAAATGTACAACAACCAATAAGATCAAGAAAACTCTAAGCATTAATTTTATGTAAAATTTTTTTGACTTACTGTTAATAATTGTTAAAAATTTCAATATTCTTGTGTCACGATATCTAAGCAATTGTTTTGATTAAAAAAGTATAACATATTAATAAATAAGCTTTTACATTTGTGATTATTTGATTGAAATTATCCGATATCTAAAAGCGGATTGATTATGTAAATTTAGTTATCATTGATGTATTTCGTGATGAATAAGGATAATTTCTTAATCTAATTCTTTATGATTACAATGATTTTAATTTTGAATCTTAAATAAATCAAAATGATAAATTGAAACCAGACTCTTTTTAGCTATAGTAGTCCTTGTTTAAATGTGCCAATTTAATTAGTTCTGTAGATGTTTGGCTGCCTCAAGGTCATCTGAAGGTTTGTATAGGATATATGGAAGTTTGCTTAATTAGCATTTATAAATGGTATTATTGTGTTGAAAGCAATATTTTGTGAACTGGCCCTTGTTACGAAACTAGAAAAATAACATTAACTATACGCATTGATTTGTTTATTATTAATTTCTGGACTAACGCTATTGCATCGTAGTTTATTTGTTTTGAATTATTTTAATTATTATTTTACGTTTTCAATGATAACGTAAGCAGTAAAGAATGTCAAGTGAATTTTGAATCAGGAACTTCTGTGAAATAAAAATCAAATATATAGCCACTAAAATAGTTGGATTTTTGGAAAAATATAATCGAAATTATCCTCGAATATGCGATGATTATATATCAATTGGAAAGAGGTTGCATGTAGATATGTAAAGATATGTAATATAATTAAAGTAAATATACACAATTCTAAGAATAAATAATCGAAAAATCAATAATTATTTATAACATTGGAAAATTTAGTAAATACAAATTGTAAACACGAAATGTCCTACTATGATTCTAATTAGTCGTGGATCTTGTCTGTAAAATATCGAAACAGCCGTTTAATGGTGACACCGACTGTTATTTTTTATGAAATTTCTCTACACTCGATTGCTATGTATTTTTGTGAAGGCTATACAGTTACAATTTAATAATCGAAAGCTTTGCAGGAATCAAATTGTTGTGCGTTCATTATCTTGTTAATGAAGGTTTATCTACCGTTATTTTGATTAAATTTGCCTTCAATCTAGATTAGTTGTTCATAAGGGATAAAATCTGTGGAACCACTTAATCATGACTACTCAATGAGATACTTAATACAACATTTAGCTCGACGTACTATCAACCCACTTAAATACCAAACAACCTCAAAAGACAAATATGTTTAAGAGTTTTAATATTATCTATTTTATATATAATATATATTTGGATTGGTTTCAAATTCATATTTAGCACAGGCTATTTTATATATCATTAGGAAGCAATTGACAAGATATCGCTAAGTAAATTGAGTATTGAACCATATCTCAATAGTAATAATGATGCTAATTATAATATTTCAAAAATGACGAGTAATATCATTTAAAATATATAAAACCCAAAAATAATGAGAAAAAGTAAAATCTAAAAAAGATCAATCATATAAAAATATCTAAAAATAAATAAAGTAAAAAAATAAATGAAATAGCATTTAAAAATTATCAAAAAAGATGGAGAAAGCTATAGAAGATGTAAAACTAATATAAATATAGGAAACAATAACATTAAAAAACTCCCAAAAATACACAATCAAGAAACAATTTACCGTCATAAGATTATTTTACGTGACAAGAAATTATTTTGTCAAGCACATCACTTTCATTTGTATTCAACTCATAATAAAAAATTATGCGAAATATAATCCGATCAAAAAAATTGATAAAATTGGCGAACCTCTTCAAATAGGAGGTTCGAATTAATTGTGGAAAAGAAAGAGGAAAAGGAAGATCACTTTAAATTTCTTTTACACTTTGTTCATAAAAATTGTTCAATTCTAAATCTATTTCAGTTTCTGAGCATTTTTTATTTAAAAAGATATATTCATTATTAACGTATCTACTGTGAAAGTTTGAATTGAACTCGGTTAAACCTAAGCATATTGAAACTTAAAATCAATGTTAAATGAGTGAAAAATCATGATTATGGGTGTAATAATAGTCCTAATCACCTTCAAGATTTTAGTGACACCTAAAGTTTCTTACTGTCATTGAGATTAAGGCATTTCCTTAAAATCGTTCTATCTATATAGAAACAAATACAATAGTATTC
>JBBMOY010213339.1:0-12279 GCA_037951405.1 Platydemus manokwari | reverse complement strand
TAATCTTATCTTCGATTTGAATTGTTTTTTAGTTGTATAAGCTGCACATCATATTAGCTGCAATTCGAAAATGTTGCTTTTATGTACGTATTAGCTGCAGCTTATACTCGGGATTTTACAGTACATCTTTTTAAAATTTGGCAATATTTCTTTGTTTAATATTAAATTCTACATAATTTACTTATCGAACATCTGGTCTTTACAATTTATTTTCTATGAATCTTTTTCAATATTAGCCATTGATTTAAATAAAAATCTAAATTATTTCATAATACGACATATTTATGTTTATTTTTTTTCGTTTAATATTAATGTTTCTGAAAAATTATTTTTATTAAATGAATTTCGATAAGGAGATAGCATTTCATAATTTACTTTCCTTTTATTTGGCGCCAAGGGATAGTATTTTACTTTTTCTTGAATATTTTAAGGTTTCTCTAGCTCAATCTCATAAACAAATTGATTATAGATCTTCAAATTTCAAATTGCTGACCGTGTTAGAAAATGGTAGATAATTGTTGAATTGATATTTTATTAATAACAAGTCAATGTATGCAGAATTAATGCACAGCGTTTCAAATAAAATAACTATTCAACATATAGTAGTCAGATGACGATTGTCATTAAGAAAAAATAAATAGCAATTGATTGTGGTGGACTCTTGAAAATATATGAGATAAATTTCGTTGTTAATTTTTTGAGAGAAAATTTAAATTGTATGAATTATTAGAGTATTCGCTTCAATTTTCTTGAAAGGTCATAGTAATACAAGAAGGAGATTCTCGGATTATGCATTCAATCTTTCTAAATTTATGTCTTTGTGATAAAACTTTTGTCATTTCGAGTCCGATATATAAGTCAACTAGGATTGTTGCATAATATATCAGATACATCAAACAAAAACAATCAATAAACGGGCATATAATTCAGTGAAACTTAAATAATGCATTGGAAACATATTTCAGTTAATTAAAACATTACTTTTTCCTTAGCTTTTTCCTTTGTCTCCGAATCCATCCATTTATTACTGTCAATATTAATGTTTATTTGATCAATAATCTGATTGGCAATATATTTTTTGACCTGTAAATATATATTATCGATATAATCTATTCACAAAACGATAAATTCAAGCTTATATAAATGAGCAACAAAAATGAGTTTGTAAAAATAAGACACACAATGATTTATAAATACACCATTCTTATTCGTAACCATTTGTCTTCGAAGAAAAGCAAATTATTTATTATTATTATTATTTAATATAATTTATTATTATTATTAATTTATTTTCCTAATATGACTTCAATAATCTATGGCAGGGGTCTCCAAAGTACGGCCCTCCGAGCTTACTATGAAATACACGAACATTATGACAAAAATTTTGCTACAGGTCACGATTGTCTGATGAACATTTAAATGAGTTATTAATGATTTCAACTACTCATTTTGAACCACAATTTTTGTAAACCTATCATAGTTTTGGCCCTCCAAATTTTAAAAAATCAGCAATGTGGCCCTTTGCTGAAAGAATTTGGAGACTCCTGATCTATAGTACCAGAATACAATCAGAAATATCAGATAATTTTCTTATTTTATTATTATTTTTATTATTATTTAAATTTTCTTCTAAATTATCTAGAAAAGAAAGAATTTAAATTTTTACAATTAATAATTGATAAACACAGGCCTTTTACAATCTTTATAAAATGTGTCGGTTCATATTTTATCGTAGTTGATTTTATAAGAATAAGACATTAGGCCAATTAATAATGATTAAGAAAAACAAAGTTATACATATGTTCAACAAACAATTTTTTGAAGACGTCTTGCGGTATCAAAATAAAAAGAGATATCTAATAATACAGAACATACTCTGTAAAACGTCTCATTATATTAATGGAATAAATAATAAATTAGTAGTAAGTATCACCAGTAATGAAACTAACGAAAAGCGGATTTGATAAAATATTAACAAAATACAAAAATGCTAATCAATAAATGAACTCACAAAATACCCATGTATTCTTGGTTGAATCGATTGAACATAATAGTATCCCATTATATCAAGATAGGTTCTTGATATGATATTCATGCAAATTGTTGAAATTTTTTCATTTAACTGTGCTAAAGGAATCAACTCAAAATAGAAAAAAAATTACAAAGAAAATTTTTAGCTGTTTTAACCAATAATAAATACTATCAATAATGTTAATGATTATCATAGTTCATTTAAATACTTATCGAGAAATTCTAAAGCTATATTTGAAATTCATGTGCAACTTCAGGAGTTAAATAAGCGAAATATACGTACCAGATTGATTTTCAGGTTCAGTGGTAATTAATTTCTTGAAAAGTATAAAAACTGGCTTCATTTGATTCATAGTATCAATAACAATGTTATTCCTTAGGAAACTGTAAATATATTCAATTTTATTATATACAAGAGAGTAAAATGGATCGTAACCTATAGTCCTTGGATCCGTACTCGTCATAAACTCGACAAACCTTTTCGACATATGCCAATGAAAACACTATCACTGTATCATTAACTTGGACATATTTCCCAGCTTTTCTTAATGGAGCATTGATGAGGTCTTGCCAACGAAACTGAATAATAATTCATTAAGGGTTATATTGCGATCTTCATATTGTTATAGTGATGTTATTAAATAAAGAAACACGTTGTGTTTGTTTAAATAATAGATTGGCGGATTAGTGCAGTTTTTCAAATAAATATTATGCATGAATGTGCTTATGACGTGACCTGCGACCACACCATACAAATCAACGCAATAACAAGGAACTAGCAGAAGAAACAGTTATTAAAGAGTTTGTAGAAAGAGGCACAAGAAGCGCTCAATTTCAATATTCGGAAATTCGATGGGAGGAATTCAAACGAGGCCGCAAAGTCGATGAAAATTACAGAGGAGTGGCTATTAATAAATAGTCTCAGCCTGATTAGCGCATTCGACTTACTGCTCTCAGACGAGGCAGGCATTTTGTTGAAAAGCTTTAAATTGGAAGATACCACAGAAGAATCAGCTAAATCATGGTTTGAAGATACGTTTACAATTAAAAAATCGATAATGGATATGATTGTCGAACTTGAAAGTGTTCAACAATCTGAGAGCAAACGGTTTGCAACCTTCGAGATAAGGGTTCACAGATTGGTCGAGGCTGTGATGAATTCCAGATTGAAACAAGATTCCATAGTGAAAGATATTATCAGCATGAGAACACGATCGAATGGATTAAAAGAAGTGCTGCAAAGGTGTTCGCGAATCGAGAACAAAATTTTCAACGAGATTCTCAAGTAGTTAATACAATTTGTAGAGAGAGTTATGCTCAAGCGTTAAAAACTGGAAGAAGCAACCGGTGGAATAACCAGCACAAAAAGAAAGCAACGATTCCGGAAATTATAAACCACCATATGCTATCAAAATACGGAACCCCGATCCAATGGCTTCAGAACAGAAGTTCGCTTCTGGAAGAGAGAGACCAGTGTATTTAATGAAATACGTGGCCAAGAAACTTTACAATAAGTGTCGAGGCATGCAAGACCCAAAATAAGAACGCTTGCGTGGAGACAATTGCTTCTGCTGTGAAGAAAGCAAATACTAAAGAAGCCAGTGCCCCCTATAGCACAAATGTTTAATATACGAACAAGAAGGCCATTATTTCAGATCATGCCATCTGATACTAGGTACCAAACACAGAGTAGAATGTAGAATTTTAAGTATTCAAGACGAAATCGAGGAACAAATTTGATCCAATTGATGACCCGGTAATGCAAGAGGTAGAAGATCAAAAAAACCACAAAAACTCTGTCGCATACATTTCGTCGGTTGGGTTGAATCAATAGATAACAAGAAAATTCGAAATGAAACCAGACGTGAAGAGATGTTTAACAAGGACGACGCTAGGATGTGGAGTAAAGGGTTGATCAACGGAGCTAATGTAGAGATGGAAACACGCAATGGAAACGATAAAAACTGAAAACACGGACAGAATTGGAAAACTCATCAAAGAATACTGAAATATATTCATGCGCTCGAAATTGGATCTAGGCAAAACCACCATAGTTGTTATAATTACTGGAAATCCTATTTCGCAGAATCCCAGAAGGCAGCTTAGAAACAAAAATTTAAGATGTGACAAAAAACTTGCTCGAAATAGGAGACTTAACACCATGCAAGAGTGCTCGAAATTCACCACTAGTTATCGTAGGAAAAAAGGACAGATCGATCCTTATGTGTGTGGATTATCGAAGACTCAATGGAGTGACAAAAAAATTTAATTTGCTCATGACTGATATCGACCAACTTCTAGACTGTTTGGCGGATGCTAGATATTTCTCCTCGATAGATTTAGGACAGGCTTATTACCAAGTCGAACTAAATCCAGGATCTCTAGAGTGCACAGCTTTTAGCACAAAAAATGGCCAATACTTTTTCAACAGACTCCCGTTTGGACTATCTACAGCACCAGTAACCTTTCAAAAACTAATGCACAAGCTGTTGGATGAATTGATCTTTAAAGGCGTTCTGGTATATTTGGATGATGTGTTAATATACGATAAAACTTAGCAAGAACAAGACAATCTACTAGAAGCTCTTTTCGACGAATTCATAAGGCGGGTCTGAAAGTAAATCCGGAGAAATGTGCGCTTATCAAAGAAGAAGTAAGGTTTTTAGGCCACACTGTCATTGCTAAGGGCATACGAACCAAGGACGACAAAATCGAACAAGTACAAGATACCCCAGTGCCACAGTGTACCAGCAAACTGCGATCATTTTTAGGACTGAAAAACTATTACAGGCGATTCATCAAGGATTATGCTTTAATAGCGGCTCTACTATACACCGTAACTGCAGATGGAGACAAGGAATTACAATGGTCAGAATCGTATCAAACAAGTTTTTTGAAGCTAAAGACAATACTTGAATGAGAAGAAATGCATCGTAAGGACCGATCACAAAGCACAGGTATTCTTGAACTCGACACGAAAATCGATCAGTCCTCAATTTCAAATATGGATGGCGGCGCTTTCAGAATACAATTTCGATTTAAGATACAGAAAAGGAGAGAATCATAGAAACGCAGATGCATTGTCCAGGATCAACGAGACTCTATGTTCCCAGTGCAACACGAGACACGATGGAGCAAAGACAGAAAAGCTGAAAATTAAATATTTAGCTCAAGTACAAATTAAGTCGGAGATAATGCAGAAAATACAGGAAGCACAGCGCAACGATGCAGAAATAGTGGAGACATTCAGATTTCTAAATGGCGAAATAAATAAATGATGGAATAAACATTCACTTTCGAGAATAAAAGATAAGCTAAAGATGATCGATAAGATGTTGATGCTAGAGAAAGAGAAAGGTTAGGCTACTATAATACTGAAAGATTTCGCCGCTCATTTGGTCAAGACAATTCACGAGAAGCTCTGCCACTTAGGCTCAAAGAAATCCTTCGCATATTTGAACGACAGTTTTTATTGGCCAGACATGTTCAGCACCATCGAAGAGATACTGAAAGAATGTATTATATATGTAAATGATTAATCCAGAACTAAGAAGTTTCTGCTCTCTTGGTTTGGCTCTGAGTTTCAAGAGCATATCGTGGTGGACATTGAACAAATGGACACGATGCATAGTAACAAGAAGTACCTAGTAGTCATTATCGACAGTGAGCCTCACTGCTACATCTAAGGAAGCCGAAAAGACAATCTTCCAGGTCATTTTGAACTTGTGGATTTATCGTTTTGGAAAGCCAAAGAGCATTCCATCTAAAAACGGGAAACAATTTGGAGGCAACTTTATGAGGGAGGGTATCAAACAGGAATTCAGCTCACCATACCAGCATCACTCGAACGGGTTAGCGGAAAGAGTCATCAGGACGGTACGAGATATGATAAGAGTACTTAGAAAAATTGGGCTGAATTGTTGCCAAGGATAGAGTTCAATCATCATAAATGTTCTAGCCTTTCGAGATAATCTACGTGAGGAAGATCAATGTTCATACAGATGTGAGCCACAAGAATCAAACTCGAGACGATATTGCAGCAGCAGCTTGAGAAAATTCTAAGGTGGCAGTCGACATAATTTCTAACCAAGACAGGGGAAAAAGAACACATCGATCTTTTCAGGTGGAAGAGAAGATGCTAGTTCTCGTAGATCCGCCTATCGAATTACCAGATTCAAGTAAGACAGACAAGTGGAGATTCAGTTCCCTTCTGCGATAAAATCCAGACGATTAGAGTGGCTGAGACGATGGAGTGGGCCTTAAGAGGAGGCGAGCAACGTGATTAAATAAAGAAACACGTTGTGTTTGTTTAAATAATAGATTGACGGATTAGTGCAGTTTGTCAAATAAACATTATGCTTTAATGTTTTTATGACGTAACTATTATTTGTTATAATAATCATTATAGTTCATTTGTTAAATATTTCAAAACTAAATTTTGAGTTCAGCAAATTCTAAGTTATAATGCTATAATGTTGAGATAGCTTTGGATTGGGTTTAATTAATTTTAAATATTAAGTTAATTAGAATACAGAACAATTTTTTTTCGAATCACTCGAGAATTATTATTAACTAGACAATTTATTAAATTTTTAAACTAGAAAAATTTCGACATTTTAAATCTGGTTGCAAATAATAAGTAAATCACAACCGTTATTAAATATTAATTTAATTTAATTAAGTTTATTAATAGTGTAGTATCTATCATTAAATTTATAAAGGTTTACTTAATACCTCTTTACATATTTTCATAAGTTCGGACAGTTTTATTTTTTGATTAAATTTACAAGAATTCTTCTGATCATCCAATGATGGAAATGCCTGGAATAAAATTAAATATTTTCCGATAAAGAAAATCACTGGATACTTTTGCAATATCCGATTGTAGTTTAACAATACCGTCGACCATACGTTCAACAGGAATTTTAGTACCAAAGGACATAGCTAACAAGAAATCTCTATGATTTTCAATTTCCTAAAAAGATAATATACAATAAATATTTACCAACCGTGTTTTCGAAATGGGTTTTTTAATGAAAATAAAAATGATGACTGAAAGGTTGGAACAAAAAAAGTAAGATGCAAAAATGTAAAGGAAAACATAGTTATATAAGTAAATAATTTGATTTTTTTCTAGACAAAATAGAAAATAATTCTGAATACTTATCGGTAGCAAATAAAATATTAATTGTAACTTATAATATTTAATGTATTCACAACAGTAACAATCACAAAACCTTGACAAAAATGTAATATTCACATTAAATATTAATCATCACATAAATTCCATTTATATTTTTTGATTAATTCATGAAAAACGGAATAATTACTTTTTTTGTTTCCTCTGAATCCAGATCTCGAAGAAGATGTTCGTCGATAATAAGATTAGGTTTATTAATCTGAAAAAAAAATCAATAACATTTCAATCGATCAATGAAATTGTTTAATAATTTCAAATTCTAAATAAAAAGAAAACTAAAAGAATTATTGTTATTTCATCATTAAGCACACGTGGAATACTATTCGATGTTAGTTGTATCAATGCCAAATTCCCGTGTTGTACCTCTTACAAAACCCATTTGTTGAATTTGATTAAAATATAGACTTTTACTGATAACAAGAAACAAATAAAAAGGAATCAAATTATAGCATTTTCAGGATTATTGATAGAAACGCATAAAAATTATTAACGTAAAGAAATCATACGAAGAGCTCTATAATTAATATATTTCGTTTTATTATAACTCTTTACAATATAAAAGACAATAATATTACTCTTGGCATGTACACTCCTCCATTTTCTGAATCTTCGACTATATCTAAAGAAAAGAATCCAGAGCACCTAACCATTGTATCCTCAAATGCGAATTTCTCTGATACGTTATATACTCTATGACTGTTGACATTCAATTTTTCTGATAACGTATTTTTTGAATCATAAGGGCCACGTAAAGCCAAACAAGACTGGTAAATCTGTTTCATGTGTCTTGCAATATTCCATGATAGCAAATTTGTGTCTTCTGTTATATTTGAAATCAATTAATTTAAAATAATTCAGAATTTTTAATTTAAAGAGTAATATTGATTAAACGCATTGAAAAATCCTCTTCTAAGCATAACAAAATTATTGATTTAAGTAAAATAAGATTGTCTTAAAAAGAAGCATGTAAGATAGCTTATTTGATGTTTAGTTTCTAAAGTTTTAAGTCTTGATAAATTCATGAAGCTTTTTATTTATTAAATTTTTATCAATTCATCAAGTATTAATAAAAAAAAAGAAATTCAATATCGTTAAGAACATTTTTACTATTTTAACAACTCCGAATCATTTCACTTAATGCTTACAGTGCGTTATATCTTGGCCGAATTTGAAAGTATTCATGGAATCTTAAATTTATTCATTAGCTATATTTATTAAAATTTCTATATATATATATATACACTGAACGCTCTGTATACGCAACTCCTGTGAACCCATTTTTTAAAAAAAAGTTTTTTATATAGAAAAGTTGCTTATAGGGAAAAAGTAGTATATATTCCATTTTCTGCTCCTAAAGCTGCAATACATGCTAGCAAATGTTTTCGATAGCGTTGTTTCAGGGATTTAATAATATTTTCATCCAATGGTTGCAATAGTGGCGTATTGTTTGGAGGGAAAAACATAACTTTAAAATTCGGATCTCCATTAAAGATATCTTCAGACCCATGGCAGGTTTCGTTGTCTACTAAGAGTAAAGCTTTAACTGCAAGAATTTTAGATTCTAGATGTCGAGTTACTGAAAGTATAAACATATCATTGTACCAGTACCTGAATAGTACATGAGTTTACCAGGCATTTTTAGATGATTATAATATAGTGGCAAGCTCCTGTTTTTCAAACATCGAGGGACTTTGATTTACCAATCATCATTAAATCAAATTTGTGTGTGCCTGTAGCGTTTACGCAAGGCATAATTGTTACTCTTTCTTTCATTGCTTTTCTCCCAGCAGGAGACTTTTTCGAAAGTTAGTGACGTTAGTTTTATTAGATAAGCTTTTTATAGACGAGCCTAGTTTCATCACAGTTATATATTTGTTCAGGAGAAAATCATAAACCAAAATTAACAATCTATATTCAAAAATGAAGTTGCTTTTACAGAGCAATTTAACATAAAAAAGTTGCTTATATAGAGGTTGCTTATATTGAATGTTGCTTATATAGAATGTTGCGTGTATAGAACGTTCACTGTACTTATTAAAATTCAAATACAAAAATGATGATGAATTTATAAATAAATATTTAATCCAGCAAATAAATACATTTATAATAATTAAAACAAATTCGCTTCACCATAAGAAACGCAATTAACTCCTAACATCTTGCTATTTTTCACGAAAAGAAAATATTGTTTAAATTATTGGCAAAAAAAATTAAAATTTCCTCTTTTTCTTCTTTCTTTCTCGAAGAGAAATATTTCATTTTTCAAATCGAAAATTCTCTGTCTGCTAATCACAGAATCGATGAATTATCCCAACATGGCAGTTGTGGAATAATTGTTAATTTTCAAATCCGATGAAGAATCGTAGAGATTTGGCCGATCAAAAAAATTAATCCAATAATCAGTAGAAAACCATCACGGCACTTCATTTGAATAATCAGCTGCAATCAAATTTGACAAAATTTTGATAATGAAATCATCCGAAAATTGAGAATACAATTAAATGATTTAGTTTTGTTTTTCATTTTCTTTCGGGTTTCATTTCGGTATTATTTTTGCTTTAATGTCTTCTTTCATTATTTCTTTTCGACAAAACAACGATAAATAAATTAATGCTTACATTGATATTTTCGTCGTTTTGTTTTTCGTTTTTGATCTTGCCGATTTAAACAAAGTTCGGAAAATGTTTATTGGAAATTTTAGAAAATATTCTGATGGCAACTCTGATCGAATGATATGGGTTTCAATGTTTTGGAATACATATTGACTTCCAGCTGTGTAAGTCGAGTGAAATATACTTCAAATATTACAGCTCAACTCATCGATCGACTTAGAATTTTTTCGATCAAATTGTTTTTGATTTCGAAACAAAAAAGTATTAAATTATTTTACTATCACTACGAATTTACTCTTTATTTGTGTTTTACATGACTTCTATAGTGAGTTACAAGGCTACTGAAGAATCGGTGATTGGAATATAATTCTTTCTACTAAACCTTATTCAGGTTCGAATTCTTTATTTCATAATTAGTTCACTGATGGATTCGAAACGGCTACTCTTTGTTTGTTTTTGTTGGTTCCACTTTAAAATCATATGGTGCACTTACACACCGTATAAATATACGATTTTTGTGGACTGTGTTCTAAATAATAACAAATTTAACTGTTAGAGGTGACTAGTATCGTAAAATATGAATGAAAAACGCTTTAAGAAATTCAACACACAAAAGTATATTAAACAAAATATTCATGCAAATTAATAAAATTTATTTTTACTCAATTATTTTATCTATAAGAATTAAAAAATATTGACAAAGACTATAAAATCCTCACAAAAATCATAAAAATCTAGACGATTTTTAACTTTTTGTCATAGACAATGTATTTTTCCCATTACATTTTTCAATATAATAATTATTATTTAAATTAATTAAAAATTTATAGAATTGATCGTTAATTTTAAAATAAACTCAACAATATTCAACGTCTTTCTCGCAAAAATTTAATGATAAACGAACTCTTAATATTAAAACTTCTAACATGTTATTCGACTGTCATTTTTTCCTATTGATAATACAACAATAGCACCATTTTAGCTTGAATCTTTTATTGTTCACATTCAACAAGTATTCTGATTATAAAACAATAAGAACTGTCTTTGTTTTCATCTGTCATTGATCATCCCATCTCTGCGACTTATAATATTTTAGAAAATATCTTTTAATATTTCGTGTGACATCGTGCTGATCAACAATGATATAAAAATAGCCATTAGAAATAATAATTATAATATTATTATTATTATTAAAATTTAATTACTTTTCCTTATTTTACCATTACAAAAAATGGGTCGTGCAAATATTTATTGGTGATAAGATTAAATTTCTTTTGAAATGGGTTATTTTTTATTTCCGATATTGAGATTGGAATTTTGTGTATCACGAATTTGAAATGGGAATTTTTTAAATTGATATTTCTCTTTATTTCTCTAATGGTTTTCTATTCATATTTTGTTGATCCACAGAACTGATCTGATCGAAAATGATCTTGAAATGATAGATTTATTTAATTATAATCTTTAAAATTAATTCACTGTCACAAATATTTCGATATTGGATATATTTATAATCTAATAACAATCGTTCTTCAGTTCGAAGGATAAATTGTAATTTTTGAGAATTGATATTCTATCATGTTTACCGATGATATTCAAGTATTTTCGATGTGTGTTTTGATTTTTTCGATATATCAGTTCTTACCAACGGTTACTGATTCGGTAGCAAACATAGCCGATATGGATTAAGCATTGGTTCGGTGATCAACGATTTGTATTTATACCATGAAAAGTGAAGACAAAAATTTTTGACAAAAATAATTCAAGATTTGAAATGTCAAGAACGATATACAGATTTAAAATCATCTTACGAAAATGAAATAAATTAAAGACCTTGGAATATTTTTGATCCCACAGATCGCATTTCGATTGAAGTTAAAAATATGATAGGTTTAAATTGTGATTCGATTACCATTTAGATGAAATAATAAACCGATTTTAAACATAATAAAAACGGATTGTCGAGACTTAATGTTCCGTTGAAAATATTTTGAAATCTGTTTTTGAAACTAATATCCAATATTTAATTTTGATGTTCACAGAGAGGAAGACAATAAAGAATATACATTCCAAAAGAATAAGAAAGAAAATGAGTTAAGGATATTTAATATACATTCAATAATAAATTGTTATGTATTTATTTAGGAGAGAGAAATACTTTCATAATTCCAAAGAAAAGGAAGATAGAAATAAGAAGTAAACTGAAATGAAAGCATTCTTCATGAGATTAATGATTTTATAGGGCAGATAATCATTCCAAACCCGCAAAAGATAAAGACAAGAAAGAGAAAAAGTGAAAGACTTTGATTGAACTATTGTTGATATTAATATAATTTTAATTTCAAATTTAATATAGTATTTATTATTATATATTATTATTATTATTATTATTATTATTATTATTATTATTATTATTATTATTATTATTATTATTAT
>JBBMOY010212228.1:0-12280 GCA_037951405.1 Platydemus manokwari | reverse complement strand
TTATTTACAGGACTTAATACAATTTTTTAAACAAATTATAATTTCTTTTCTAGAGTTTTAATATCAATCTTAATCAGGTATAGATAAAAATATTTAAATAATTTTCTAATAATTTTACTTTAAACAATAAATTTTAAAGCACTATTTGTCATTTTTAAAATTTATTATCTTAAAGTTTAATTAAAAATGTTTATTAAAATTATTTTAAAACTTTAAAATTATTATCAGTTAATTTAAATTAATCCTCTCAGTTATTACTCTAATGATAATCATTACTATTATTAGTTAACAAATCAAGCAAAATAAACAGAGCCATGCTGTATAGATTCGTGTACTTATTGTTGAATTGCTTAACTTGAATCCACAAAGGCCACTCATTGCACATAATGCTTATTAATATTTTTATTGGATCACACTTGCAAGTTAGAGGAAAGGACTATTATTATACAGCAGCTGTTACATTTTCCAGGCATTGGTGCATAACTCAATGTCGAAAACAAATGCTGATCGCATTCCGTTATGCAATACAGAAATTACCGTACACCGTTTTCCATCGTCTTTGATATCTTAAGATGGTGAACAAGTCCACTAGATTAATCAGGCTAGTCTTCAGTAAATTCTCTCTTCGCTATTATAACTCATTTATTAAAACTCAATGAACTTCAAAGACACGACGAATTTAAACGGAATTGGTACTCAATCTAATGATTTTCAAAATTAAATGGATCATTCAATACTTCAAAATTTGGATCCTTTAACAATTTGCTCATGAATCAAGGTTCTAAGAAATACTACTCTTGAGCTATCTGTATTAAAGTAGGCAGGATATGTTTATTCATCGCTCCTTTGGAGCATTTGAATGATTATAATTTTTAGTTTGATATTGATTTTGAAGATTTTTATAACTAAAAGGAAACAGTAATAAAGCACTATTAAGCATGAAAATGAACACAGGTAATCTCAATTATTATAAGAAGATATTATAATATATTACGGCGAATCTTGAAGTTGATTATTATTACAGCAAGATGCTCTTAATGTGTAAGGAAATACGCTGTGGGGCAATATATAGTGTTTGTCCTCTAAGTACTAAAACTAACCCTTACAGACGAAAAGGCAGGAAGGTTCTCGTTATTTAAAATTGATTAGACTACGAAGTAGCCTTAGAAAATAAATATTAAATCCATAATCACAAAAGTTACTTTTCAGACTAGATGGATCATTAGGTATTGTTGCTTTTAATAATAATGGAAAATCATTGGGCTTGCAAAAGTTTTATTAAATTTCAATTACCGTTAAACGTTTTCGTTACATCATTCAGAATATCATGTTTGGTTTTTTTGTTTGAGTTCAATTGAGAAAATGAACATTTTCAGCAACTAGTACTTTTTGCTTTTAATCAAAGTTCTAAGATTGCAGACATGGCTCGCGATATTTGTGTTCTGAATGAAGAAAGTGATTAGTATGGCAAGTTCAAAATTTAAAATGTTGATTTCAAGGACTTAATTCGTTCTGCCTGTTCAGCTGGCGAATAGTCATAAACGATCGAATGATCTTGCATTTTTATAGACCAACATTTTCACTCAATGAGAAAGGCTAAATATGTGAATCAATTATACAGCAATGCATTAAGTGACAATAACAAAAACCAATGAGCCAAAATCTCCGCTAGTTTGCTTGATATTCACTGATCAAGTCATTGCTATGTTGGGTAGAGCATAAATCAACCAAGGAAATAATCCTAAGAAGGGTCTACATGAACAAATGCGATACGCAATCAGATTCTTTCTAATATTTATCTATATTTAGAAGTATACAATGGACAGACACATACCTACAAATGGTAACAAACTCCAATATCTGTCAATAGCATAAGAGATACGAGGAAAATTTCAAGCAGTCAGATTTACCAACAAATTCAGCAAATAGCAAAGGAAAATTCGTTAAAGCAAGCCCACACGCCTAACAGGTCTGTAAAAGAAATTGAGTTCCATGAGTAACTGCCACCCTTGTTCGGTCGGTAACTTATGTATTAATCTTAACTTTGTGTGATTTTCAGTAACCAGTCTATTTGATTGTTTTGTGTTCTGCCTTTGTCTTTTGGGTGCTGATCCCATCTTGTGTGATAAATTATCGTTGATTATAAAAAATGCTTTAACTGTAGTTATGAGATTGAGATTGTACAATTTTGGTCAATATAATTTTCAGGTTTAATTGTTGATTAAAACCCAAAAGTCACAGGCAACGTTTGATTGTCATTTGTTGAATATAATCGCAAAGCAATAAATTAAAATGATCTAAATAACTTCTGATCATCGAGTAAAATGCTGTAACCTGAGAGTAAATTGTATGTGTTTCTAATGCAGATTTCTCATTATACACGTCATGTATCCTTGTGATGATAGTTTTTGTCACCAAATCGTCTTTGTTCGTAGAAAACAGAAACAGATTTTACTTTATTCAAAAGTTAACTTCATTGTGATGTGCGTTTGAGCGAACTTTTGTTTCCGTTGTGTAAGTAATTGCTTTATATTTCATTGGTGTTACTTACTTTGATGAAAAAGATCAATTAAAATTTTAAAATTTGAATAAATCTAAGTGAATAAGTACATGATCTATGAAAAAATTGAGGAAAGTGAATAAAATTATTTCTAAAACTGTGTTGAGTTCTCGATTTTAATTTGCTGAGATCATTAAATAAAAAAAATTGTTAAATAATATGAAAATAATAAAACAAAGATAATAAGGGACACGCCGTTGGAGTTTGTTAGAAAAATGGAACAAAATAAATCGAAAAACAAGTCGATTCGATATTTCAAGGCAAAAGAAGAAAAAAGATGAAATGTTTTTGTCTCGGATTGTTTGATTTGAATGCAGTGAGTGAGATGTGGCTTAGAGAAGAAATGAAAAGTATTAAAAAGTAGGATATTAAATTTAATGTAATAAATTATTAGAAGGAGATTTCGTTGCCAACAATTTTGGTGAGAAACTTTTCAATAAACTTTATCTGGCTCAGTGTGAGTCTTTTAAGTTAAATATCTGGAGCAATATAAATAGATTTTAGCCAGAAGAAGACTCAACAAAATCGTCTGTGATTGGGTTAACTTTTTCGTTTTAAATTTTCTAAATTTATATTATTATTTAAATTATTAAACTTAGAGGACTCCAAAATATCCTCCTCCGTTTTATAGTCATTCTCTGCCAAAATTGCACTTAAAGTAAACATACAGATCATAAGTAGACTGACACATAAACATAAGATAAGAAGATCAACAAGAATAATCATAAATACATCCAAGAATTTTGTTAATGGAAACATCATTAATATTTACCATCAAACGGATTTTATCCATTAAAATGTCCGTTTGTGTTTCAGCAATTATCTACCCAGTTCAATTTCATCCGAATGATCTGTTGTGAATATATTCAATCCAATTTATCAAATTTAAAAGTAGTTAGTAGGGTTATCGTCACTCAATGAAATTAGTTTTTTCGTGGGAATTCCCCAAAGAAATTTGACTCCCACGAATTATTGGTATGGAGAAAGAAATAAATTTTTCGAATTCGAAAACTAAATCGCTTCAATTTAAATTTAAAGAATCGTTCTAGGTTTTAATCTTTGAAATTGCAATCGATTTATTCAAACAAAAAATCTTTTGAAGAAGAAATTTAAATAACGATTTTAATTATGATACGTGACATATTGAAAAAAAAGTATTATTCTAAATTAAAAAAAATCATATTATCACAAAAACAAATTAAATAAGTGTGTGAATGTGTGTGCTTGTTTGTGTGTGTCACATGCTGTTTCACCAAGTCACTTTAATAACGAAGTAATGACTCAAGAATAATATCCAGCTATAATTGAGTTATATTAAGATCGATTTTTATGGTCTTGGAGTTCAAGTACGAGGTAAAGTTAAAATGTAATAGCAATCATCATATTAAAAAGCTTAAAATTAGAGAAGTGAATTTAATAATCATCTGCGACCCCAGGCACTAAAAACAACAAATATAAATAAAATTCGATAGCTCCATAAATGAAGGATAAAAATTCAAATCTAAGCAAACCAATTGATTTAGTTATCACCAATAAATCCATTTTCAATCTGATCGCAAAAGAAAATTATTAAAAGTAAAAAGTGAAATTTTTTATTAGAAAAAAAACTAAAACCATTTATTGATTGAGTAGAAATTTATTGGGGGAATTCTTTTGAAAATAATGGAATAAAGTAAATCAATCAATTCAATGTCTGAAATAAGTTGTGATATATGAAGTTATTTACAACTTCAATGCCCAATAATCAATTTACTTTTTTATTTATTGCAATCTTGAGTCTGGAAAGTCAATACATAACAAAGTTATGCTAGTTTATAACTAATTAGCTTAGCTATATTCAACTTTATGGACCGGTTTCTAGAATTGAACATTAAAGTTGAAAATCATGATTTTGAAATTGATATATATTTAGTTTGGTGCAAAATTTGGTTGGTGCATAAATTCATGCGGTTTTATTCGTTCCAAAGAAAAAGGACCAGGACACCAATAGTTAATGGTGTCTCAGTCACATGAAAAAGAACATTTCCGGTAACTACTCATTTTCTATTTTAATCAACATTTAAACGCTACAGAAGCCACTAGAATGATTTGTTGTGTTTATTGAGAAAAGACAATCAATGAACGAACAGCGGATAAATGGATTTCGAAATTTAACAACCGGAACTACCGATAATTAAAATTATAAAGGCAAGTGAAAATTTTCAAGGTTATTAAATATTATTTTAACTCTTCTCTAAGTCCGATGTTGACCAACGCAAAACCTTGTTGTGTATTTTTTAGGTCCAAGTTGGTGTTGTTCGTTACGAAATCTCGATAAGAAAAAAAAACAATCAATGCCAAACCTCATTGTGAACAACTCAACCGAGTAAACACTGCAATCAAAGTGAAGAGGACCAATAAGAAACAGATTATATTACAGCAAGACAATGATCAGCCTCATGTCGTCACAATGACAAAGTTGGCTATTGAAGAGCTTGTCTGGGAAGTCCTTTCTCATCCTCCATATTCCCCGACTTAGCCCTAACAAATTTTCATCTTTTCCGCTCCATATCAAACCATCTTTTAGTCTCACATTTGATAACTAAGAATCAATAACAACGTGGATTAAAGAAGTTTCCGACCAAAAATCACCAAGCTTTTTCAAACGTGGGATTGACAAACAGCCAGAATGGTGGAAGAAAGTGATCGATTGTGGCAGTGAATATCTCACCGATTGAGACAGAGATATTTGTTTTTTGTAATAATTTCATAAATTAATTTTGTTATCTGGAATCTTTTGCATGGTTTTTATTTTCGATCAGTATGGATTTTTCATAATTGTGAATCACCGCACGAACTAATGCACCAACCCAATTAATGGGTACAGAGTTAAAACAGCATGTAACAATAATGTCTATTTGATTAAAACAAATAATCTAAAGCACATAATCTATTTAAAATGGGTAACCTAAAGCGTGAAAGAATTTTTCAACTAATTATACTAATTGATATAATTAATTATAATATAATTATTATTTTTAATTAATTATCAGACTGAGCCTCAATCATCCATCAAACTTGTAGCACAGTCTGTAATCTATTAAAGATTGAATTTTTTTGAGATTTCGTGCTTGAACGGGATTTGTTCTGAAGGTTAAAATGCATCAAAATTTATTACCTGTCAGCGGTTTAAAATCTCGTCGAGTTCTACCTGATTTTTTGCCGGGTTTTAGATTACTTGATGAATTGATATCTGAATTAGTATATAAGCGGATAGTTGTTTTCTCGTTTTCTTTCAGTCCTATCTGTCTCACATCCGAGGCCCATGATGAGGCCTAAAGACGGCCAAAATAAGATATAAAACCACCACCACCACTATTTGCAACTATCGTTATAGAAAGCTTTGAGAAGGCTCCTAAATATCTCTTAAACAAGATACTCATGTTGCCAACGATGTTCTGAAATTGGACTAATTTTCATCAACAAGTAGTTTATTTATTTATTTTTATATTTTGACCTCTTCACATTATTATTTATAATGAATTTATGATTTTATAATATCTCTAATAATCATTATCACCTAATTTTGGAAAACTAATCAAAAATGTTTAGGTTTTGATAACCTTTTTAACAACTGTATGTCACTTGGAAATTACATTACATATTATTTTGAAATAAATTTTAATCTTGGATTTTCATATTCTTAATTGCATTATAACTAGAAGTAGACATTAATGACTTTATTATTAATAATATTATATAGTATATTATATATTATTAATATTATCAGTTGAGATGTGAATAGAAAATATATTTATTGAAATTTTTGTAAGTGCTGATACTAAATTTTGGTTGAGCTGATAATTGCTGACACCGAAAATCGAAGGTTTCAAGCTTTATTTTTATTGCAAGTACTAATCAACAATATCTCAAACACAACCAAAACTTGGCTTTCAACTGGTAGTTGGCCATCTTTAGATCAATATTATTACCTGAGATCCCTGTGCAATTTTTGTGTCACGTTTATTTCACATTTTGATTTGATCTTTAATCTTTCATGATTGTAACGAGCTTATCAGTTTTTGTATATGCGGGATTGGTCAATCCCCATGTGTGTCAGAATATGGTCTTTTTTCAGATTATCATATGCTTAAAGTGCTAAAACAAGGGTTTCAAGGTACAAAACTGTTTTTGTTTTGCAAGATTTCGTCTCATTCGAAATAAGTTGACAAAATGAAAAGCTTATTAAATTATTGATTAGATTACTGTGATTTAAGTGAAAATTAATTAAAAATACTATTGAAAAGAATCGATATTGCCTTTCAATAAATAATATCAAATTAAAAATATATAAAATCAATGACAGCTTAAAACTATTTCATTTTAATGAGATTTTTTTTAATTTTTATCGATTAAATTTTTAGAGTTTCTTTTAACGAAATTTCCACGAAATTACCACTAAATTTGAAAGCTGAAATCGTTCTGATAATTAGGAATAAATCCCAGCGATCACAATCAATTAAATCTGCAATTGAAACGTTTTAGAGTAAATGATTACTAGTTATTAAAGGTCTTATCGACATTTTTCTAAATCTATTCTCACAAAAAACTGGTTGAGAATTGATTTCTTGAAAAGAACTAAGCAACCATTTAAATCGTATTTGAAATAAGAGATTAGAAATCAAGATTCTAATTTCCATGGTAAATATTATTGATTGGAAAATAAAAATTGAATTTAATTTTTAAAAAATATAATATCTGTGGCTGGTGACACACTTGAAACTACAAACTAAATTGTATGTCCCACTCGAAACAAAGTTTTTTTTCCGAAACCAACTTTTGATATTTCACCCCATGTTTCTCGGTGTGTTGTTAAACGTTCATGGAAATAAAAATTTAAAAAATTAATTTTAATATTAAAGCCATTAATTTAAAAATTTAAAAAATATTAGACAAGCTATTGAAGATTTTAATTTTAACGATAGAGTTTTGACAGAAGTCTTTATTAAGTTATTTTGAAATATTTATTTATTAAAAATTATGATATCGGCACGATATCGATTGAATGAACAAAAATCGATAAAAAATTAATTACAAGTAAACACGCTAACAAGGAGACACTTAGATTTCTTATTAAGTAAGAAAGACTTACAATTATAATTGCAGAAATCAGAACTGTCAATTTATCTTCAGGTGCTTCTAGTGAATTGTAATCTGTTTATTGAAAATTAATTGATTTTTTTCTCATAAATTCGGCAGACAAAATCCGACAACATTTGTTCAAGTGCTAATAGGAATTTTAAATGACGAAATTGAAAAATATGTGTAACGATAAATAAATTAAACATATAACCAAGGTCAACAAACAAATAATCTATATATTAACTCTAAAATAAAGCACTTCAGGTTCAATGTAAAGCTTTTCATTTGAGCTCAATCAATCTTGCCTATCATGCTTTCTTCAGGACATTTATCGAGCTTTGATTATTTGAAATCAATAAAGATGTTTTATTTATGTTTTTAAAATACATTTTAGGTTGAATTGATTAATATTATCTAATAAAATTTTTTATTAAAAATTAATTTCAAAATTTATTTCAAAAAATACAGAAAATAATAGACTTTAATTTCTATAGGTATTTTCATGTTATTATTGTTTATAAGTAGTTATTTCTAACACATTTATTCCTATGATGGAGTTTTATATGTGAGGCCATTAATAAAATTTTTAAATATATAAAATAATAATAATAATAATTATTATTATTATTTTTATATTTATGTAAGATTATGTCGTGCAATTGTTGTTGAATTATCAAATCAGGATTTGTGAATACAGATTTTATTGACCCAAATAGTGCTAAATAGTGCCAACATAATAAAAAATACACTTCACTCTTTTAATCTGATTACCACTGACAATGAGCTTTGTTTTCAAGTGAATTGATAACCAAGAATTGAGTCTATTCCATGCACTCAAATTTTATTCGACACTTTTAATTTCGAGATTCAGATTGGTGTTATTGATTTTCTACAACTGATAGAGTCAATCCAAGTTTAAGCGTCGTTATGTAGTGATGTACTTTGTAAAAAATTGAACTCTTCGTTATGTATTTCCTTTACTTTGTAGGTTATTGAATCTACAAGACTGTTTAGATAAATGTGTATGCAAGGCAGGAGTTCCATGTGGCAGAAGAGTATCTTCTTCACTCGATAGAGTGAAATTCAATATCAATAAGAATAATTAATAAAATATTCTTTGAGTTCGAATAGATTGCAATCCATTTTATTTATACCTGCCCATTTGATCGAGCAAAAAATCATGGTAATTTTATAATCAATAATAATATATATATTTGTAAAAATCGTCTCATTAGATTCTACACTAAAAACTTGTCCTTAAAATCGAATATAATTAAGCTATTTAGTTATTAATTAGTATGACTTGGTTGTGTACTGACTTTCCAGTTTCAAGATTGCAATAAATAATCGATCTTTTTAATGTCCAGTAAAATGGAAAAATCCCATGGAAACGTAAATTAATTCTTAACTTATTCGTCAGTGAAGATGTAATTACCTTTCAGATATCACAACCTATTTCAGACATCGACTTAATTGACTTATTTTTTCCATTATTTTCTAAAAGTATTTCCCCAATAAATAATTTTGTATCTATCAATAATCTGTATAGCCAGTGATTATTACAGATAGAGGTTTTACACGGTATTGATTTTAATTACATAACAATAAGAAAAACAAAGTTATGTTACAAAATCAATGAAGAATAACTGAAGGACATCGTGATATATATAATCTCTAAAGTTTCGAAAAGTTACTTACATGGTGACCTATATAATTTTGGAGAAACTAAAAGATAGATTTTAAATGATTGGATTTATTTACAGTTGTTGAAAATATATTTAAAGCTTATTTAGGCCTTCTAAAACGAAAAATATACTAGGAGAGGAAAAATAAAAATAAAACTTTGAAAGACCTCACAATTTCTGGAACAAATGGATCGCACTTATTGGGTAAAAGTACCTAAGAGTAACTAATAATAGAGATAGGCTTAAATTGGTCGGCTGAATAATGGTTTTATAATGGTTTTGAATTCTATATCAATGTAACTAGAGGAAATACGATCGAATTCTTGCAATAAAAATATCTTTCGAATGCCAGTTAAAAATTCACACCGAATATGGATTCAAAATACTATTACTGGTAACATCAAGGTACGAGTAAAGTTAAAATACGAATATGGCTGATAGCAAGAATTCAGTGATTGAGGGAGATTATGAATATTAATTTAGGAGAGAATGCCAATGATTACCATTCTTCAAATATGGATAAGAATGTGATTAAGAATTACAGAAGTACCTGATATGTTTCAAGAAATACTAACGAAGTTATTTGAAAGTATAATAGATTGAGGCGCAGTGGTTCACTTAAAAGATGTACTAATTTTTTAAAAATCAATAAGAGAGCATTAAATAATCTAAGCAAAGGTTTCCCAGAGGTTTGAAAATCTTGGATTACAGATTTATCAAATCAAATGTTACTAAAAGAGAAATCACGCTCCTCGTACATAAAATAAAGCAAGATATCAAAATAAACCCCAATAAAATAAAGCAAATGAAACGCTTGAAAGATCGGAATGTATAAATAAATTAAGAAACTCCTTAGAGATTTCTTGTTACCACTAAATATTTATACAGAAATATTCAAAAAAATCAAAAGCTTTTTGAATTGTGTTGAAAAAGTAACGACAATTAACGAAAATAAGGAAGTAAGCACTGATCCACATAGGTGTTCTATGCAATGAGCACACTTTAGAAAGGGAGGATTTACCGGGCTTATTTTATTTTTGTGACCGTTTCAATCACTATTCGCGTGATGATAACGACCGACTACAAGTCAATCACATTTCTGTTAAATGCAAAAAATCCAATATCATCACAATTACATAGATCGTTGAAATATCTCAGTGGTTTGGAAATTAACATGATTTTTACAGAGCGTTTATCATGCAAATGCCGATACGCCTACAAATGTTTGACTAAACACGATAATTTAACAATAGAGTAAATGGCAACCAGAATACTAACAATAAGGAACAAGAACAAGGAAAAACATTGAGAAATAAATAATGAACCAGTAAATATGATTTTAAAAAGCATAGGAAGAACACAAAATTGTTCCTTTGTACTCGGAGCAGACATAGTAAAGACCATCGGTAACTAAATTTGGATATTATCAATTCAAAGAAGTGAAATGATAGAATTGTTCACGGCCTAGCAGAGAAAATTATACGATATATCAGAAATGATTTTAGTGTTTGTAAAATGCTGAACCCCAAAACAGGTTGAAAAACATTGGCTTAGATTATTATGAGAGATAAATTTTGTGGGGTGACATGTGCTTGTTTCAGTGAATTATTTTCGAATTTGACGAAAACAGGCGATTTTTGCAAACTGTAAAATTTTTTCTTACTTGCAGCTGCACTGATAAATCAAGAAATTCGTGTGATATTTTATGAACGGATTCATTTCCATCCATGGCGAGAATATACATTTTCTAGGGCAAATGAAGTCAATTCAACAAATTAATGGGTCCAAATTGCCGTCCACCAATCTTCATCAAATCGATACATCATAAATCCCTAATGATGAATATCAAATTAAGAATTGCATCAATAGCGGAATTAATAATTTCACTGATGTCAAACAACTTTGTTCATGGGGTTTAAAATAAAAATTTTCTTATGTTATTGGCGACCATAATTTGGCTATTGGATCAATGGAACGATTCGATTGAAATGGGAATAAAATCTCCATTTGTTCCGCAAGAACAAAGGCTTGAATTTAATCCCCGTGGCTAAATCGAATCAATGGAAACGGATTTTACGGGATTTTCTCTCAATGTTTTTCATTGATGATTAATTTCCATAATTTTCTCTGATATTTCGCCTTTCATAATCCATAATTTCCATTATTTTTGAGCCAAAACCGTTTAGCAAAATTAATTGAAATAATCCCGATAACGTATTATTATTATTATTATTATTATTATTATTATTATTATTATTATTATTATTATTAATAGTAATAAAAATAATAATAATATAATAATAATACATTGGTAATATATTAGTTATAATATAAAAGTATCTAAAATAATTATAATTTGTAATAATAATTAAATATAAATAAATGATATAAATATTTGTTACTAAGTTAAACGTTGTTTAAATGCATCAATGACATCAATAAATTTTGATGATAATCTATAAAAAGGGTTTTACATTTTTATTGATCAAATATTCTTGACATTGAAATTTTCATTGATTTATCGATTTTATTAGAGAATATATCTATGCAAGATCATGTTTTTGCTGCATTATAATAACTGAAAATTTAAAGAAAATCTGTAAATAAGATCTGCAATTGAACGAGATTAGAAATGTTTTTTGCCAACAGATACAGATGAATCGCTACTGAGATTACAAATTTTTTTGAAAAAATTTTCATTTATTCCATGGAGGAAATTTTTCGTTTTTGAATTGTTTTGTGACAAAACAATTTTGATGGCAACAATATTTATCATATGACGAAATTTTTAAAACAACAATTTGTCCAGCAGTTCGTTGTAGTAAAATTTGTAAAAACCACGTAATTGAAATCGGTTCATCTATTTGACTACTCTTATTGTGAATAAACGATTCAATCGGCTAACCTTTACACA
>JBBMOY010211117.1:0-12282 GCA_037951405.1 Platydemus manokwari | reverse complement strand
GACAAAAATCATACACAAGATTTTCACAAAATGTCTAGATAACCAAGAAATACCAGAGGAATGGAAAACATATACAACATTGATAATACCAAAACCCATGAAAGAAGGTCACTATCATCAAGTCAACTCTTAGCGCCCTGTTGTTCTGCTCGACTGCACCAATAAAATTTTCACAACTATTCTGTACAAGCAAATGAAAAATTGGATTGATGAAAACAACTTAATGCATATACTCCAAAAGAGCTTAGGTTCAAATGACGGATGTGCAGAACACAACCTTTTACTTCGAGCTAATATAGAAGAACACAACAAGAAAAATATCGATAATGTTCACATCCGATTCTTAGACATCGAAGAAGCCTTTCCTTCATTAAATCTTGAAGTGATGTTCACAATCCTTGAGCATATGGGACTGACTGAAACTGCCATCAGAATCATAAGAAGTCTCTACATAGACTGCCAAACTTCTCTTAAATTCGGAGATTATGAAACGAAATCAATTAAAATTGATAGGGGAGTCTGACAAGGGTGCCCGATCTCCATGCTTTTATTCAACATAGCCATCAATCCAATGTTGGTACAAATGAACAACTGCCTTATTGGAGGCCTCATAATTGAAAATAATCCAATTTAATGCCTTGCCTATGCACATGGCATAGAAATTATTGCGTAAAACTAAAATGATCCCCAAATGATGATCAATGAAGCATTGGCACTCGGGTTCCAACTTGGTTTCAAGTTCAAACTCTCAAAATGTGGGCACTTACATAATCAAAGAGCAAGTACTAACATGGCAGAACTCTTGATCCACAATGAGAAAATTCTTACAATCTGTCTAGAAGAGCACAATCGCTACCTAGGAGTGAACTTCTCTTTGAAGCTACATAATTCAGCAGAAGAACTGTTCATCGATATGTAAACTCTGATGAAAAAACTGGAAAAATGCATTTCATTACCATGGCAGAAATTAAGGGCCTTTGCGTTCTTCGAATACACCAAATTGACCTTTTACATGAGAAATTACTTTGTCACTTATATATTATTACTGCAGTTTGACGTGATGATAAGAAAATATCTGAAAAAATCCTTGGGTACCGAAATTTTGCTCATCGAATTACTTCTATTCAACAAAATCAAAAGGTAATTGTGGACTACAAAGCATGACGGAGGACTATACAATACAATCTATCAGCCACGCGTATTATCTATTAAAGAGCAAACATGAAATGCTTAGGATGACGGCTATACACTCCTTGTGCAAAAGTGCTGGATTGAATAACCAAGCTGCGACAATCGAAGAAGCATTGGATTAATTCACATATTCCATCAAATGAAAGGAACAAAACATGGTGGATAAAATAAGAGGGAGTATTAAATATGCCGCAAAGAAAACATATACCACGATTTATTTCACTATTGTCAACGGTGAGATAACGCTTCGAGTTCAACAAAGCCTTACAATCAAAGGTTCTCATTACGAAAAGAGTGCCATAGTGGAAACAAAGAAAATTAAAGAAATGTCAAAATTGCTGAGACAATGTTTCGTACGATTTCACTAATTAAACTGGACTAATCAAATCAGAAATGGACGCTATAGGAGCTACTCAGAAGCGATTAGCCCAATGTGGTCAAAAGTAGCTTTTAATGGGGACCTAACCATTGCAAGGACAGACAACCTTCCCACTCTGAATAAAAAGTACATGAGAGGAATGGCATGTAGTAGAATCGCAAACACACGTCTTCACCTGCTGCAAACCAAATAAATGATCAAAAATCCACGATCATCCGAGTCGATGTAAAATGCCATTGGACGAACCTGCTTTAGTGGCCGAAATATCTCAAAAGGATATGGAAAATACACAGACCTCCGAAATGCGATCAAAAATAGCTGCCCGACTGGACTGTGGAACTGCTCACTTTTGTTGTTGAAGTTTTCGGAACTTGGCAAACACAAACGATACAGTCCTAAAGAAATTAGGAATGAACAAGAAAATGATAAATAAGATAGCTCTTGCCTGGATAAAGTCGAATATAAATGCGAGCTATCTGCAATGGATGTTTCTTACAGGAAACAGGACGGCAACAAAGACAGCTTTATAAATAAAGGAAGAAGATTTCCAAGACAACATCAACTGGATGACGAAGACAGAATTGAATGAAATGTTGAATTGATTGCATTATTGAACTAGCGAACTGTGATTCGGGGATCAATCGAAAGAAAGAACCATGTACATTCCATATTTTAATGTATGGATACCTCGAATATCAATGTTTATCAATGTTTAGTGTATGATTATTGGTTTTCAATATATTTATTAATACTGATGTAAAAATTGATTATTTAATAGGTTTTAATTAAAAATTTACGGTAAAATCACGGAAAGTAAAATTTCACCTGATTTATTTACTCCCATATTCTCCTTTTCAACGTCCTTACGAATCTTTTCGTTTCTGTAGCATGAATTCTTCTCTAAACAACAAATGTTTAGTAATTTTTGCTTTTCAACATATCAAAAACTGATATGATTATATAAATAAAAGGAGTCTCGTACAAAGTAATACAAAAGATACCCATCAAAATATTTAAGAAATCATGCGTGGTCAACAAAACTGGAAATATGCTGCAGACGAAAATTTGAAAATTAAATAAAACAAAACAATGACATCAGATGAAAGTGCGAATATAAAATTAAATAATAACTTTTATATTGAATGTAAATGACCGAAATTTCGCCCTAAATAGTAATGTTAATAATTCGATAATAACCAAAAATCACCAACAGATTTGACCAAATAAATCCATTTTGATTTATTTGTATCACGTGACAGAATTTCATTCTTTCTTTTTTAATGATTAATAATAAGCTACAGCAACAGTAACATTAAATTACCTGAAATACTGAAATATAAATTTATCGGAATTCGATGTTAAAAGTGCTCTAGGAAAATCAGACAGAAAGCTTGATCTTAATTATTTTCATGACAAATAATTGAAGATATTTTAAATTTTACTTGATGAACACATCCTGATCTGGATCTAGAATCATTCTCATTCCATCAGACATGAATATTTCGTGATAATCCTTTGATGATTATGAAGAGAGGAATTAACAAGTTTAATGAAAGATTAATTACTTTGATAGCATTACTATATCTAGTTGTTATTATTATTGTTATTACTGCCATCATTTAACTAAATGTGACTTAAAACGAATTTCCCAAGTCAACTCAAGTGCATTTCGAAGACAACAATTTTGCAAATCCATCGAAATTTATTTTGAATCATTTTATTTTAAATAATTATTTATCAAAACTTTAAAATCCACACAATTACTATTTCTGTAGAAAAATAGGCTGATTTTTGGATAACCACGCGCCAATCACAAAATAGTGAAATTTACGCCCAGCGATAATCGCAGAAAAAATTGATGGAGAAATTTTTATGACCGAGATTAATATTTGGAACGGCTTTAATTTCTTTTGGAAAAGTACTCTTTTTTCCGTTTTAATAGTATTATCATGATATTATGCTTTTGAACATTTCAAATTCCACCGATCTACTTTGTGCAGTTAATTTTCTTTCGAGATTGAGAAATTGACTTAAAGTCCATGTTTTCCAGAAAGAATAAATAGAATATTTTAATCTATTTACAATTTATCAGTAGAACAAAATTAACTGAAAAAATTAATAATGATGCCAATTTCATCAAGTACCTTAATTGAAATGGAGAGTAATTCAACGGTTTCTTTCGCGATTACAGTTGATTGTCTTTTCGCATTGTGAATGATGGCCAGCTCCTAAAGAATAGCTTGTAAATAATTAAGTGAAAATATAGTTATAATAATTTTATAAGTATATTTTATACTTAGGTTTAATGATGCAACATAGCTCATGATGTGTTCAGTTGATGATTTTAATTGGAATAATTTTGTATAGAATTAGGTGAAACTAAAAAATTTTAAAGCCCTTTTTATCTGAATATAAATCTGTGATTTTTCATATTTTTACAAATTGTAAATCTATGTTCGGAATCAAATCTTTGTGTTTTCATATTACGATCATATATAAACACTAATTTGTCATTAGACTTGATATTTGCACTCTACTCGAATTTCTTCGAAATTCACCTACCCGACATGATAAGAACCTACATAAATAAATTAATATTAGTTCATGAATTGGTTGTGACTAGTAACCATGGACTCAGTGAAGTACGAAAACCTGTACGGTACTAAGATATTAATACGTTATATTACAATCATTTATTATTATTATTATTATTTTTATTATTATAAAATTAATATTATTAATATTGAAAGAAATTGTAGTTATGTACTTCAGTTTCTATGACAACAACAATTTTAATAGAAAATAGCGAAATAGAATTGAAACTGTGAATTACAAAATACCACAAGACATACAAAACTTACACCAAACGATTGACCCTTTTGTAGATATGCTGCCACATTTCCCATTGTTCTTGTTTCATTCATAACAATGACAATAACTAATGTATATATCATATTTGACAAATTATATATTGTAGAACAATTTTTACCACAACCAGACAAGATGATATAGAATGAGGATGCGCGATGTCCTTGTCTTACGAGAATTCTCTTACAATTGTATCTGAGAGAAAATCGATAATATAGCAGCGATAAACAATCAAAATGCAACAATGGAAAACAATAAGCTAAATTGATGATCGATGTGAAAATAATTATTTAACGAAAATGATTCCAGACAGATAAATGAAAATATTTATTGTGGAATGAGGAAAATTTCATATGAAAGTATATTCCATATCGAGTTTAATAAATCATCTCTAAATAAAAGATTTTGTATGAAAATGCTGCAATTCATTCAAATTATCCATAAGAAAATCCAGTGGCGTATATTCATTAATAGAGATGTTAAAACAAAATTTCTAAACATTAAAATAATACTGACAGTTGTTGAAATAATGTCTGTCTTGATCAGAATAATTTTATATTGTAAAATTTTAAAATTATAGATGAGCTTGCTATTGGCGTTCTTTCTTACATTGTTTAGATGATGTCTTTTAAAGATGATACACTCTATATTCACATCTATAGCACCTGGTTCTATAGTTTCTGGTTCTATAGTCTGTCTCATTTCAGATATATCACATTTCAAAACTTTGTTGAATGCAATTTCTTGATATTCTATTCTCCTTATATCTTCATTTACATCATCATTTATTTTCATTATTGATATTCATTCATCTGATCTTACTGTTCACATTCTTCACTTTTCTAAGACTTTGTCTAGCCTTTTCATGAGTATGAATTATTTTCGGTAAGTTTTTATGTCAATCTTCTTTACATCTTATTTTAGTTCCACATTCTCTCAGAAATAAATTGCTAAAAATGCGATCACTTGATTTGTTGTAGTTTTATGAGGCACAGTGGTCGGCCATCTAATCTATCGTATTTAAGATCATATCTACCTATTTCGACCTTCCCCAGTCCTATCATGTGTCCCTTAATCCCCTCTGGAAACGGTCTCAAATTAGACGATGGTGCTCTGGTCTAAATGTGAAAATTTCTCAATCGTTCCAAGATCTTGCACATATAGAATAATCAGTTACATCAGTATTTTTGTTCCAATCGAATCTCATAACACGTTATCAGATGTATTTTCATTCAAACTACTAATCAAGCAATCTACTAGAATATATGATTTTCAAAATATTATGTCCTTCCTATTCTTCATTATATCAGTGTAAATTAAAGATAATAAAACTCTATTTCAATCGGTATCCATTTGAATCGAATGAAAGTCGATCTAAGGTCAACAACAGTTGGTCATTTTATAAAAATCAATTTTTTCATTTTAAAATATATAAATAAAACCGAAAAATAAAAAGAAATACTTTTCATAATAGCCGAATTTTGCAATTTTTTCTTGCATCTTTATTGGATACTCTCTTACAACACTGATTCCTTTTAAATATATCTCAACCTAAAATATAATTATTATAATTATCAATATTAATAATGGTGTTGATAATAATTATATTATTATTACTGTTAATTATATTATCAATAATATTACAAATTATAATATTAAAATAAATATCATTAATATTGGTGCGCTTGATACTATCTAACTCAACGGTCCTCTTTATCAACCAATTTGACTCCAAACAATTTGAGTTTTCATTGAGTTTTAACTAAATTAAGTCTGTTCGATAAGAATTATTTGTTACCACGAAAATCAAGTTGTTCTATATTATTGAAAATAATTAAACGGAAACAATAAAGTTAATGTAAAAATAAGACTGAATCCCTTTACAAATTTGTTTCTTCCTATGAGAATATACTTTTGGAAAAAATAATTTTCTTTACCTTTATTGCAATAAGCGCCAGTGAAATACTTGCAACTAGTTTATCTGTAACCAAAGTATCCTTGCCTTTATATTCTGCAGTTTTAATATTCATAATAAATTTTCTTAGTTTTTATTACTGGTGAAATGGAAAAGATGACTACTTTACATGAGTTTAGATTGCACATTTTTCCAATGCATACCTGCAATGTGTGACAGGTGTGGCATACTTATTTTATCACTATCTAAAGGGGCCTATTGTTGTTATTTTTTTAAAATTATTATTGTTTGTTGTTCACCTTTCATATCCACACAGTAAAATATGCGATGTACATGATTCTTTGCTTCGATCGTTCCATGAATCACAGTTCGCTATTGCAATAATACAATCAATTCAACGTTTCAGTCAATTATGTTTCCGCCTTCTAGTTGCTGTCGTCTAGAATATCCTCTTCCCTTATTTTAAAAACTGTCATCGTTGCTGCTATCATTCCCATATGGAACCTCCATCGCAGGTAGTTCGCATTTTAATCAAATTTATGCCACCATGAGCTATTTTGTTTATCATTTTCTTATCCGTCCTTAATTTCTTTAGGATTGTATAGTTTGTCTGTGTTTGCCAAGAACCCCTACAACAAAAGTGCACAGTTCCACAGTCCGGTCGAGCCGCTATTTTTAATCGTATTTCGAATGTCTGAGTATTTTTCTATATTCTTTTATTAAATTTTATTAATTAAATGATTTACTATTATTTAGTTTAGAGCTATAATGTTGTTAAGGTTGAGTTTTATTTAAAAAAATTATTAATAAAATTCAAGTTTGGCAAAATAAATAATATTAAATTAACATTAACTTGTTTTAGTTTCTATAATTTCACAATAATATGATCGTTATTATATTAAATAATTAATTCTAACCAAATTCAAATCGTCTTTTGTTCTTGCATTGCAATCCTTCCTCAGTATCAGTTTAATATTTTCTGGCACTTTTAGCTGACAAATAATTTTGACATTTTAAAATACTTCCTTAAAATATGTTTCCAACTAAACAAAATAATAACAAATGACACAAATAATGACTGAGAATATTAATCCGATGTGAAATAAAAACAAACAATAAGTTTTTAACGCTGGAAGGAAGATTATATTGAAGTGATCATGAATTTTAATCAATTAATAAGGTCAATAATTGTAATGACCACATAATGATGAACAGAAATGGTCCCAAAAGGACTAATTATTGGTATTATCAATTCTTTAATCAGCAATTGCTGATTATTCTTATATTCATCAGTAAAAAAAATACTAAATAATACCGTATTTATCGATTATTATCGGTCGCTTATATTATTTTCCAATGAAAAAAGTGGGGCTCCACTTTAATTTGGAGGACCGATTATATATTTTTTACCGATTACTTGAAAAATCATAAAAAAATCATAATATTTTAATCAAACGCTGTTAAATCGTCCTCTCCTACGACATCTTCAAAAACAACAAGATTTTGAACACTCTCCCTTAATTCCTCTAAATTAATTAAGTTTATCTTTGATAAATGGTGCTAATCTCTCATTTTTGCTATGGAGCTTTATTCGAATGAAGTCAGCTTGTCCAGAGAGGCAGTCTTCGAAACTTTTTTGACACAGGTATTATTAATTTTAGCCCATGGATTATTAATCGACTTGACTATTTCCTGTGGATTCGATTTTACAAAGTTCCCTTTTTCATTTTTCTTCTCAATATACTCATTGATTTCTAATCTAAGATTGTCCTTAAATGGCTTATTTATCACAAAATCTAAACTTTGAAGATACCTTGTTATTCCAGCTGGTATCATTATTTGATCAACGCCTCTCACTTTAAGAAAATTCTTCATATAATTTGTACAATGAGTACTGGCTGAATCCCATATAAGTAAACCTCTTCTACTGCCTCTCAAAGCCATTGGTAACATTAGGTCAATTCATATTCTAATTGCTGCTTGGGAACTCCATGCCCTTTCTGTCTCCAGAATGTAAACACCAGACAGCTGATCAATTTTATTTTTCTTTCCTTAAATAATAATCAAAGGCGCTGGCTTTGTTCCATCTAAACGAAGTGGAAGAGTACAGGTAACTGTCTGGCTTTCATAACTTATTGAGAGAATAAAGATTGATTGTTGTCTGCGGATCTTGTCCCATAAATACAGCTGTCTCATCAATTGCAATCATATACAACAATTGGTATTTCTCAAAATCAATATTATCAACAAATCTATTATATACTATTGCTCTCGGAACAATTTCATTATCTTCTAATTTATTAAAAGGTATTTCCTTTTGGAGTGATAATTCATTACGAAGTAAAAACCTATCAAGCCAGTGAGGTGAGGCTTTAAAATCCAACATTTCATTTTTGGAATCCAAATCTACTCCAAAGTTTTGAATGTCACATCTTTTAACGATTAATCCTCTTGCTCTCCGGCCAATAATCCAATCAGTTATGGTATTTTCTAATTCATTTATTGCTGGCGCTCTTCGCATCTCTATCTTTCTCTTCTTATTGTTCTCATCTGCAACCGATTTCCAGAGGTTTGCACAAGCAGATTTCCATCTTTGAATCATCTTTATGTTAAGATTCTTTTACTTGCAGGAAGTGATTAGCTTCTTGTCTCTAGACTCTTATACAGTTGACTTCTTATATTCTACAGGGTAACTTTTTCTGCATTCAGCCATTTATGATGAGAGAATTATATTCATTTAAAAGCCTTTGAAAATTTGAAAGATTGATTTAATAAATTCTTTATTTACATGTATGCAAGCATAATAATTGCATATTTCTAGTTTTTATTTATATAGTATTCATATTTACTACCGCTAATATTCGGAGGGTCGCTTATTTTTTTTTAGAAACAAAAAAACACGTTGCATCTTATATTAGGGATTTATAATAATTAGGGATATTTAATAAAAATTGATGTTTTGAATCGATCTTCAATAATCTTATATTCGTATTATTTAATTATGAATATAGGTCTGATCATATTCTTACCTGTCTGTCTGCCTTGTAAATATTGGGATCAAACAGAAGTGGTGAATCAATTTCGTAATGGAACGTCATATTCTGTATAAATGGCATTATTTCATCATTGTTTTTGTTTCTGGAATTGAAGTATAATTTAATTTGCTTACAATTTATTTGTGGATAATTGTGTTTATCAATTCTAAAATCAAATCTTTCATGCAAATATTTATAAAAACTTCAAAATTAGAAAGAATGAATTATTATTGTGAATAATGTGTTATACTACCAGAACAAATTAACGAATTGAGAAGGTTTGTCACAGATAAGAGATTAAACACGCCAATAAGCCAATAATTCTGTTATATTTATGAAATACCGGATTTAAACTTGAGTATTGTTCATTGACACAAATTCATAAATATTTCTGAAACTGGCCAATGAATGTTCCCATGGAATGCACTCGTTTTAAAAAATAAGTGGCCCACACACTCTTTTGTTTCATGCTGAACACGAATTTAATAACAAAAGTTTTGTTGATCATCCTTCCAAGTGGTATTCAGCCTCCTCAAGACGCAAATAAATACTACATTTTATCTGGCTTTTACTGACTTTATTAAAATCGATCCGCATTCGGTATAACAATTATTGTTAAAAGTTTGTGCGTGTTCCTTGCCATGTGATTCTATTCGGTATTTTTGTTGCGAAGGTTCAGATATGAGTTATCGACTTATGTCAACTGGGCCTAGTTAATCATTATGTATGCGTCTTCATATATCATGTATTTTGTCAAATTAAAATCTTCGTCCCATGGTGATTCTGATTGGCCGTTCACACCCTTATGACTCTTTAGATATGGATGTAAAATATCGAAACAAGGGTACTAAGTAGACATGGTTCGTTATTTCACTTGAGATTCTTGTATATTCGATTATAATGTGACACCTTTATTATTAATGATCTTCCAAAATTCCAATTTTTCATGTCATTACAATTTTTTCAATAACTGTAAATTTCATACCAAAATTAAATTCCAAGCTATTTTGATTGTCTAGATAATGTTGAATTGTTATGAATTTTACAAAAATATTATGAATAAAAAATTATAGATTTATAAATAGAACACCAACAAATATTCAGATAAAAAGTGATATCTGACTACAATGAAAATAATGAATACTTTTTAATAAAATATAATTGATTATATATAATTACAAAATAATGATACAGTTTAAATAGACAACAATATTTTTAATTTATGAAACAATAGCCAGGCTTTATAAGCAATTGATTAATTTAGGATTCTATTATTCCTATAGAATAAAATTGAAGTCGCCTGTGCTTTCGCCTTAAGAGTTCCAGTTTTCGAATAACTTGTTGAGGATAGGGCCTATATGTATCAGCCATTCCTCTTATTGAGAAAAATTTAAGCTACTAAGTTAGGTTTAATTAACTGAATGTTTGGACTGAATCCAATCCATTTAAGGCTAGATCAAAATTACAGAAATTCAATAATAATTATAATTATTTGAATGTGAAAATCAATATAGTTGACAAAATATTTGCAATTTATTAATGAATCCTCTTCGATTACATACGTTAATTTTCTTTTAATTATTTGATTTTTCTTTTCATAAAATTGTTCCTCACCATTAGATTAATACTCGTTTAATGATTTGTCGGTGTTTAAAAATATTTCTTAATTTGTGGGCTGATTAGACAATAATGACATGGTTTCTAAAATTTTGATAATGGGCGTAATGGGTGCGGGACTGCCATTTTTTGCATGTATTCATACTTTTTACCTTTTCTTTGTTTGATTATGCTTCTCTCATACTGTTTTTTAGCTGTTTTTATTTTCATACTTGCGGTTTAGTATTTTTATTATCGGATGTTTTTAAAAACATTTTGCATTAATTATAGTTTCCGTCTGGGTAGGGTCTGGCACCCAACAATAATATTTACAATAATATATAACGTATGAATTAAAACTGGATTGCATTAAAGACTTGATTATTTGCAATTGTAAAATGACATATTTGTGATCCTATCCTGTCCAGGTGAGTATAAGAGACAACAAAAATTGGTCTACAAATAAAAATATCAGTTTGAATTCTCAATAGTTCAACTGGCTATGCCTCAGAACCACTAAATTTATCACGGATATTTCTAAATTTTAACATAAAAATATAAATTTCAACTTATTTTTATTCATGCTCAATAGATATATCTGTTAATACTTTTATCAAAAGGTTTTAATTAACTTCAACCATCGAAAATTTTAATTAAAATAGTTATTTTAATCAAACTGTTGATGATATTTACAAAATCACAGCAAAACCATAAATTAACAAGTAATAAACAATCATCTACCTTAACGAATATTCTGAAATTAATCTTTGACATTCCAAAATCAATTTCGCCAAGCTTTTGAAGTGAAGTTTGGGCCTTGTCTAATGGTTTTTGATGACATCAAATCAATAGCTAAAAACTCACATTAAAATGTTGCATTTCTTTAGATGGATTTCGAGTGGAATTTCTGTGGACAATCATGAAATAAATCTGACAAATCTATTCTCACCAAATTATTTGTTCAATAAGATAAACAGAAATTTAGTCAAATCCAATTTGTTTGAAATTGGAATGATGTCTGTTATTCAGTATTTGCTATTTGCTGAATTTGATGGTCATCACTGAACAAATTTTGTCGAATTGGTATTTGTTTTTTTTTAAAATTAACAACAAAATGTAAATGTTTATTTATATGAAATGAAATGTTGACATTCTATTGTAGTCATGTTTGTTTTTTATCAATATACCATTACAGTAATAATAGTTACTGCCATAATAATAATTATTAATAATAATTATTAAAATAATCATATTCGTAATATTATTATTCATGATTAATCCTAAAGTTGTAAGGATTT
>JBBMOY010211116.1:0-18842 GCA_037951405.1 Platydemus manokwari | reverse complement strand
ATATCTAGTTTTATAAAATAAAAAATTGTTTTCATTTGTAAATAAAACCAAAAATATTTGTTCTAATTAGATGAAGTATACAAATGAATAGCTAAAATATTTTCTCTGGGGTACATATTTTATACTACTTTTTTCCTTATAAGCAACTTTTCTATATAAGAAACTTTTTTATAAAAATTGGTTCACAGGAGTTGCTTATACAGAGCGTTCACTGTAATATAATGAATAATAATAAATATTAATAATAGTTATTGATTATAGTTTTTATATTTAATATAATTATATTTAATATAATATTACTAATAATAATAAATAAATACAATAATATAATGAATAATAATAATAAATAATAATAGTTTTGTTACGACAAATCTTAGAGTTCCCGATAGTCTTATTCAAAGTATCATCTTGAAAATACTTTCATGATGATACTTACATAATATTAATATTCGAACGATATTGAATGTGAGTGAAACGGTCTTAGGTTCTAATACATCAGCAAATGAATTATGAAATGTTTGGTTAGATTATCTATTTGATGCTGATTAGTAGAAACTGTTATGAAATCGCTATACCGTGGACGACTACCTTTTTGAATTAAAAAAGGTTCAATCAACATACTCTCTTGACCCTTGTATTCGTAACGAAGGAAAGTAATATATTTACTCATTTATAATCTTGATGATTCTATTTTGGTTTTTATCTTCACGATCAAAAACTCCATATATTTCAATATCTGACGTGTCAGCAACCTTTTATCATTTCTTATATTCATGATAGTTATTAAATTAATTTACGTTTAATCTCTTATTTTGTGAAACGGTGCTTAATGTAAGCCGCTAATTTTTTAATAATGCACAAATTGAAAACCAGAAGTCATAAAAACACAAATTTATATTTAAATACAAAGATTTAAATAAATTAATATAAAATTTGATTTCGAATCCTCACTGTTCTTATTAAATTCTATTTGGCCTGCTTATAGCTTATTAACAAGATGTAAGATTAGAAAAATGTTTGTGAGCTAGTTGATCTTTGTTTATGTGATTATCGCTTAATGTTCAGGGCTCTTAAGATCAGGAAGGATAACAGCGGTGCCAAACAGCCGATTCAGTGCGTTGGAGATATCTTGCTTAGCAATGTATGTTGTAATCATGAAGGCTTAATGTTTTACCATTTCGATTTTGACAGTTTCCTAATTTCATTGTGTATGTGCGCTTTTGCAGTCTCCAAAATCAAGCCATAGCTTTATTAGAGAAAAAAAAGCAACAAATTCCAAAATTCAAAGAACTTTGTCAGCAGTGCGAAGAGAACTTACGTTGCAAGAAAATGCCCATGTCGTCGTATTTTCTCAAACCAATGCAGAGAATAACAAAATATAAATTAATTGTAGAAAATGTAAAGAAGATTAATTTCCTGAGTCATTTCGATGTTATGTGTGTAATTTTAGATTCTTAGAAATACCGAGGATATCCATCCAGATATTGGTGATATGGAAGAGGCAGTGGCTGCCGCAAGGAGTCTCTGTGAAGCAGTGAATGAAGGAATAAGAGAGAAAGAAAATTCTGAACGGCTTGAATGGATACAGGATCATGTTCAATGCGATGGATTGAATGAAAATCTTTATTTCAACTCGACAACCAATTCTCTTGGTCATAGGAAAATTATTTATTCTGGAACTCTTTATAAGGCTAAATCTGGGAAAGAATTGGTTGGATTTTTATTTAATGATTTTTTACTACTGGCTACTCCTTGTTACAATACCAATGGATGCCCTTTTGTATTTCCTTTGGAAACATCGTCCACGTCCAAAATGCAATTCAAAATGTACAAAAAGCCAATATTATTAAATAGGGTTCGGCATTTTATTTTGTTATTTATTATTAATATTATCCAGGTATTAATTATGACTGGCAGCCCATCGGCTCAAAACTGCTCCTTATCTGTCACTGCATCAACTGGTGTTTTTGGTAATATTTCGCACAGTGAGATCTTTACAATAAAGGAAGCTGGATATGATTACGTCTTAAGAGCATTTTCAGTCAACGACAGGTATTTATTTTTCTGTATTCTTTAGCTTTAAAAATTTTATTTTACAAGCGAAATTTTTACTTTGGTATCCTGGTTTCCTTTCTTTTGGCAGTGATTTTCTCCCCTTAAAATTGAGTTTTTACATTAATATTGTACTGATTATTGTTATACGATTGTCATTTCAAAAGCATTTAGTTGAAGGAAAAAATTTATTTTTTATAATTCATATATATAAACTCGCTATATATAATTACTTGCTATTAAATGATGAGCACTATTGATGATTCGAATTATTTAGAGGTTAGTTTAAATTCTAGATCGAGCAATGTGGATGCCGACGAAAAAATTATTTATTTCCTTTTATTTATAATTAGTTTGTGTTTTGCCTATTATTTCCTATGGGACTACTTATCTAATGACCAAATTTTGAAGGTTAAATTTCCTAAACTAACCAATAAATAACTCGCTTAGTTTCTTTAATTCTGTATTGTTTATATCTATATTTAGCTTGAAGAAATTTTAAAATCACTTCACAAATATGTGAAATATTAATTAAATATGATTCGTTGAAACATTATAAATCAATGAAATTATTAGATCATTATTGAAGCTCAATAATATATATATATACATTCATATATTATATATATATATATATATAAGTTCGAATTTGTAAACTAAAACCCGAAAAATTTTCATGGCTTGAAAACATACATTTTTAAGTTCTGTTAACATAAAAAAAGTTCCTTAAAAATGTTGAATTAGAAGCAGAAAATATGTTCACTTTTTACTATCTCTAAATATTCTGTTTGATCACTTAAGAAAATATGCTATATTAGTTATTGTCTGACAATTCAATGTCTCTGATTCATATAATAGTACGCAGGAATATTGAAATAGTGGTTTTCAGAATTTAAGGTGGAAAAAGAGAGAAAAGATTTCGAATTTAAGAGATCAAACCATTAGTAATTTAAATTAAACTATTAAAGAAATGCGATATTTTCATTTTATAATGTTTAAAGATTTTAAAAATATTAAAATTTATCATATTTTAAATTTTGTGTAATAGTTGGATTTATAATTTTAAAAAAGAAAACTTTGTTTGACAGCGAAAATTTGAAAAAATGTTTGCAACAGCTTCTAAACAATCATGATGAATTCCTCGCTTCTTGTAGCTTTTCGTCACTAATTACAAAAACAGGGAAACCGCACACTAAGGTTTCCTTTAAATAGTTTACGGTCCGCAGGGATAGACAAATACTAAAAGAATAATAATTTTATATATCTATTATGACAGAATTAAATGTGGAATGATTTTGCAATAAGAAACTAATTTCCAATGTGTATTCAGAGATAAGTGGGTTGAACGTTTGGTCGCAGCTTCTCTACAGTATATAGAAACAGAAAACTCAGTCCGTGAGATATCCATGAGCAGTATATATTTGAAAATAACATTTGAAAAACCATAGTTTATTATTTACTTTCTTTCAGTTAGGAGATCAGCTGGTGTTGGTCGATTACTTGTCACTGTATTAGAAGGTTCTAATTTGAAAGGTTCCAGTTCTGGTGAAAGTTGGATGTTATTTGATAACATTGTAGCATTTATTAACCTTTTTCTTTAGCAAAAACCCATGCCTATTGTGAAGCTAGTCTTGGAAATCAATTGAGGCGCACCAAAGTTGTTTCATCTACCTACAATCCCAAATGGAACTGTCATATGCAATTCCTCATCAAAAACATCGATCTCGATGTTTTGTGTTTATCAGCTTATGACAAGGATTATTTTGCTCCAAATGGTATGAAAAATTATTTATTAATGTTTCGTATTTTCAAGAGTTATTTTAAATTCTCTCTTTCTGAACTGAATAATTGGTGAACCTGTATGAATATTGATTTTATCAAGTCAGATTTTATCTTTAATCTATTCAGATTATCCCAGTTTTTCAAATATTGTATATAAGCACGTACTTTTTTAGGATTTTTATCTTATTGCCAAATCTAAAATAATATTTTGTCATATAATTTATAGCTGTTAAAGTAGGCTCTTATTCATTAAAATAAATCGATAATATCAATAGGTAACACAATAAAAGATAGGTTTTCTACTGCTTTCTACTAATCAGTATAAGTTAGAATTTCAAATCATTTCTATAATTCGCTCACTAATAGATTTAAACCAACAGCCAATTTACTCAAATTCTGTCTTGGTTTTGACCACTTGTTTCTATTGTATTTTGGTTCCAAATCATTATCGATCATTACAGATTTGAAAGTAAATAATCGTGTAACTCTTACTGAAAATAAAATTGTATTTATTCATTTAGATTTCCTCGGCCGAACTGAAGTGACTCTCAAAGAAATAAAACAAGCCAAGCAATTTGTGAAAGGTCCAATAGAAAAGCGACTGAAACTCATGGGAGTAAATTCGGGAGAACTGATTGTTAAATTGGATTTAGCGTTCTTCCGAAATGAATGATGCGACATTGTGGTTTCCTCGAATTCTCTATATATTGATCTCCGAATTATTTTTTTCGTTATCTGACTTACGATTCTTTACGACTCATTAAGACGCAGACACACCATGCGTTATTTGTGTAAATAATAATTCAATAACTTCATCGATCCATACTAGTCGGATTTTGTATAATATCGATGTGATTTGTTTTGGTTTTTGTTTTTAGTCGAGTGATTTTTCATTCATCATCTGCTTTTATTGTTTATGGATAATTGATTTGCCGGTTTGTGTTTGGAAACATTATATCATGTTTTCATTTACGTTTACGGATTACTATTATCGATGTAAGAATTACGTGCAATTACAGCAATGCCATGGCCTCCAATTGAAATGGGTACCAATTTCTTTTGTCACCTGATATTTTATTGATGTCATGGACAAACGTTTCAGTGATATCGTGACAAATAACAACAGTATTTTCCTTTTAGCAACTATAATTTTGATTTGTCAATAAATTTTGGATAATATTTCATTGATATTTTTCACTTTTTTTTGTTTGTAGAAATCCTTCACGAATTACTTAAAATAAATGAATAGAATTACTTGTGGTATTTGAAAGCACTTTCTTTATTATTATTGCTATCTTATTCTCAAAATATCATCAACAGAATAACTAGTTTAAGTTAATAATTCTAAAAATATTACCAAAAATAGCATTTTAAAATTATGGCAGATTACCGGTTGATAAAACATTGTTAGGGCTGATTCTTTTGAATCCTTTTAAACTTATAAGGACATGGTAATATTTTTAATATGGTATAATGATAATGACCATCTTCTTTCTTTTGAGATCTTTTAAACATACATACGTTACAGTAATTCTCAAACTAGCTAATAAATATATTTTTGTAAGGCTAAATAAAAATTAATAATGAATAATATTTAAATTAAATTCAATGAGGTGATCGATTTAACTTTAATCAACAATTTAAAATGTTAACAATGGCTTAAGATTAGAAGTAGATAGTTATTGTTCCAATCAATGATCTAAGAACTAATATGTGAGGAACCACTCGGCAACCATCCGACACTAATAAATGACTATGTAAAATAAGAAGATAAAATATTAAAGTTTTTTACAAAAAAATAAATATCACAAATTTTCTTAAATAAAATGAGAAATTTTTCCTAAAACTAAAAACACTATATTCGAAAAAACCATAATAAAAAAATTTTCAAATAAAAATAAGTAAGCTATCTATGTACATCAAAAAATAAATTGTTTTATAGACCTCAAGTATAGGCCTCCAAACACAAAGTAATTATAGTAGCTACATCATTGCTGAAAAAAGATTGCCCCAACTTAGTAGTAATTTTCAAATAAAATTGTGGGTAATGCTAAAATTAGAACTGATATGTAAATGTTACTAATTATAGAAACAACTATAACTAAACACACAAAGCGATGGAATAAAGCACACAAAATGCTATATAACTAAGTACAATCAGTCACTTCTCACATTCTTTATTTACAAAATTTCTGAGTTACGAATTTTATTTCAAATTTGGTTCACAATTTTCAACGTTAACTATTTGACTTCAATTTACGAGAAGCTGTCAAATTATTCATTTTTACAAGAAGACATTTAATTTTGACGAGAACCATTCCAATATATTATCAAGAGAAATCTTTCAATTTATATATCGTTGAGTAAACTTTTAATTTTAAACTTAATTCATCACAGACTCACGACTATTTCAAGCCTTGTGGTCATTTAAAATCATAAGTGTCTCCTTTTTTGGTTTTTCATAGTCTTTTTTTGTTGAGAGGCTTCTCTTGCCACTTAGGCGGCACGCGCTTCACTTTTGTCTTAAGAATTCCGTAATTTTACATTACAATAGCATTTTTATATTGTCTTAAGTGGATTTAAAATTATGTTAAGTAATTTAATATGATTGTTTTGTTAATTTGTCTTTATTCTATTGATCGTAATATAATCATTATTTATACTTTAAATATTATCTTAATCATTATTGAGTATTAAACTGCATTGAACTACACCAATAACCTTATCTGTTGGAGTCCAAGTAAGTTAAAGATTTCAAATAAAAACCCTTCTGATATATACATATTAATCAATATCTTTTTACGAATATATATTAGCACTTTAAACTTAAATCATGCAATAGAATAACATATAAATTATCAAAATCTTCAATTGGTAGATAATAAAGTGCGGCTAATAAGTCAAAAATTTACGATAAGTAAAATAATAGCTTCATTCGCTATGCCACAAATTAACAAATATACAATGATTAATATTAAAAATATGAAGTGTTGTGACCCGAAGGCAATGGCAATTAAAAAATTGATAGGCAAATTACAACAATAGAAGATTAAATTTCAAGTCCCAATAATTTTTTTATGCTTTGTGGAATATTGAATTCAGTAAATTATAACTAATCTACTTTCGGAAATGGATATAACTTGAAAAAGCGGAAATTGATATTTTTATCATTATTTATTTGGATATCAAATAAGAATTTGGTTGAAATGAATTCGATTAATCTCCGTGAAATTTCGATAATTGGTAAGTAATAATTGATCGAGATTAGTATGATTAAAATCCGCACTGAATAATCGAATGAGTTCGAATATTATTCCATAGTAATGGCTTCATGTAATGCGTACGAGATTAATATGAAATTATTGAGCAAAAAAATGATGCGTTATTCTAGTTTAATTATTATTTATTAATAAATTTAATGACTCATTTCTGTTCTTTCCCTAGTGATGTTGTGGTAATTTACCTCGTTGTCATGGTGGTATATTTTAAATAGGTTATTTATTAAATTTCCATGGCAACGTAAATTTTAAAAACTTGAAATTTAATATATAAATACAATTATTAATATATTACGTAATTAGTTGGTCTTTAATCCAACAAAGGTAACAATTGAATGGTAAATGATTACCAATAGGGAATGGGATATGATGGTTAACATTGAATTATACACCGTGTTCCTAAATGTAATCTGCAGCATTAAATATTTAGTTCTTAGTTATTGCATAAAGTGTTGGGTTAGGTAGTACATGAAATTGTATATGATAATATGATTTATATGATTTCTAATATTTAGTCAACGTTTTTATTGGCTAAATGTCTCCTTTGATTAGTTTCTCTGAAATCTTTGGTATTATTACCTGACCCAATATCACTTTATAAATGGCTTCCCAAGCAAATAGTTATACACAATTTATTGATTTATGAGAAATTAATCAGTATTTATCAAATAATTCATAAAAATCAAATCAAACATGCAGTTTAGGAAAAATGATCGAAAAAAACCGTATGGAACAGCTGAAATATGGGAATGCATAATAGTTGAATGATACACGTTTTACTTCAATTTGCACAAATTATAAAACTTAATCAGCTTTTTTGTGAATTATCATTAAATGGCAGTTCAGGAAACCTTTCGATTACTGTCCCTTAATTTCAGATTGCATTATTAACTTCCTAGTATCAGTCTTCATACAAAATGAGTTCCATGTGACACAACGAACAAGTGGAGTAAATCATGAATTCCAAGTGTGAAGTAAAACAATAATTAATCCACGATTAATCGTCAATAATTGTCAATGCTATTATTATCAAGATTTTAGGAAATAAAAATCATTGTAGCTAGAATATCATCAACACATTATTCTCAAAAATTAATGACAAATATTTATTTGAATTTTTAGAAGTGAAATGTCAATTAATGGTTTGAGAAAAATTCCATAGCATTTAAGCTTAACCGAGATGATGTTTGTTTAAATACAAAGCACACTTTCAATCTCGAAGTCATTGACAAGTTGTACATCTAAATAATTATAATCTGACATTTTCTCCATATAAAGCGTTCTAACTGATTAATACCACTTTAACCTTTACCGTTCCTTTATAAAATGTGAATATTTATTGTAAATGCAATTTATTCGCATAAATGTTTCCCGCCATGAAATACATAAGGCTATATTCTAAATAATAAGTTAATTTAAAAGCAAAATGTTAAAAGAAAATTATTAATTAAAAAAAAATACGAAACTAAATAATTGGAAAGTGACAATGTATAATAAACTGTTGAAAATAAAAACAAAGATTTATTTTAATTAATCAAAAACACATCCATGAACTAAATTAGTGTGTATATAAGAACAGAGCTTTTATTTATTGGCTATCATTACAAACCAATAAACAGTCGAAGAAGCATTCTTAGAAAAATCAAATATTAACATAGTTCTTCAAGACATATGATCTTTATTTAACTACATTAAAAAGCTTTAAAAGTAATGATAACCAATGAAAATGTTGTTGAGAAAATAATTGCTATTCTCAATTATTAACATTGTCGCATAATTGAAGTAGACATTGTATCAATTCATTAGTTTTAGTAAATTTATTTTTAATAAAGTCAGATGTAATTCACATTAATATCATACATTTGCGTTCAGAAACGCATTATTTACTATTAAAGTCGAAAGCCAACAATGATATATACCAGCTCTATAGTACATGTATCGGTGAATTATCTTCATACAATTTACTGAATCCCCCAGGAGCACGAACAAGAACAATGATGCCTGCATAGGAATCAAAACAAAAAAGGAAATTTATTTGGCTACGGTTTCAGTGAAATTTTAATTATAATGCAATAGAAATGTATGTCCTGACTAAACAACACGATTAGTGTAACACTTTCAGAAAATTTGATAAATAAATGATAAAATGAAATTTTTTTTGTTTAATTTCGACATTCCATTACTAAATCTAGACGCCGTTATCCCCGACAATAGTTTAAATCACCTAATAAAGTACTAATATCATTGCACCATAACAGGACTGTTAAGCATAAATATTTAAATGTAAAGATTAATAATTCAATGATAGGGTTCTAAAGGGATATGTAAAATAAAAATTTTAAAAAAGTGAAAGAAATATAAATCTTGTATTAAATTAATTTTGAAAATCATAATAAATCAACTTCTGTATAGACATTCACTTAAACCCAAATCTGTGGTGATAGTTTCTAAATATTGAGCACTTATACATTCTCTGTGCAAATTTTCACACAATCTTTTAACATTGCACCAAGTATTCATAAATCTCTCCTTAGGTACGGATTCTTCAAACTGATTCTGAAATAAAAATTTAGACTCGCTTTAGAAAATCAGATAATGAAATTTACTTTTAAATTCGAAAGAAATATGTTATTGCAGTCGGTTTTATTTTCAAAGTGAGGCGGCAACGGAAAAAAGTACAACTGTTTCTCTGAGAATTGCTGAATTGCGCTGGCGTCGATGTATGTTATGTGAGCGTCATAGAAACAAATTGATGGACTCTTCAAGGGAAACAAATTATTCAAAACATAAGATTTAAAAATCTGGTTAATTTTTAATAAATTGTCTTTTTTTAAACCAGGAGTTATCTTATTATCCAAAGGTGCATCGTAGAATTTCGGTTTCGTCACTGATCCATTGATATTTACAGCAGAAAACATTATTTTGACATTATTTTCGAATTTCGCAATCGACTTTCGTTGAAAGTAACACAACATTCTTGGAGTTTTCCCAATTAGCTCTATCCCAACTTCATCGAAAAATAGGTAATTAATGGAACGCTTTTGGTCCAAAATGAATTTAATTTTTTCTCGAAGTTTCGTGAAATATGTGGTTTTGCAGTTTTCTAAGTTAAGGATTTTTGATCCCACATGGGAACTCATGTCGGGAAATTTAGACAATAAATTCTGATACCAACCGTTACCGGGATGTAAAAAGTTTTTGGTGTTATTTTTATTATATTGCGAATTTAATAATATGTTGGCATCATTCAGAATATCACATTTTGCTTTCGAATAACCGAGACTTGTTAAGAAACAGATATGATTATTGAGAAAACAATCATCACTATCTGACAATGTTACAAGAACTCCACGTCCTTTGATCGGTTCTGATGTGAATTTCTTGGGTTTTTTGATTTCGATAAGATCGTTATCTTTTTTATATTGATAAACTCTTTGGTTCAGATCATAGTATGGCAGTCCAGTTTCTTGGCAAATATTAATGATCGGAATCTTTTCGTAAACGATTTTTTGCACGGCTTCATCCAAGCGAAAAGACATGAAATGTAATCGTAACCTCTAAATCATATCCTATAAAAGCATTATTTCTTTAATGAATTTATCTACTTGTCGTTTGCTGATATGTTGCGAGTCGTCACTTGCCTCTGAATTTATGGATAAACTACGAACTCTTTTCATGATAAGTTCAAACAAATAATTAATAAAATGATAATTATTAAAACAAATTAAAATTTGATTCAAGATTTGAAAAAATTGCTATGAACAGAATATTTTAAAATAAAAATCATCAGGAATTTATTTTAAAAAAATAACAGCATCATAGGACAGATTTATTAAATCAATTATAATAATAGTCGGAACCAGAACCGGAATCATCATAGCTGGAATCATCAGTATCAGTGAAATCTTCTATTTCATTATTATCGTAACTGGAACTAAGATCTGATGAAGACGAACTTTCCGAACCGGATATCGATATATAATTTTCATTTTCTTCATCCCCATCAACTGCTTGATCGTCAGTGGACGATTCCTCGCTGTCAGACATGTACATGAAATCGTTTATATCGACATCCATCACAAATTCAAGGTCGCTTTCATTCATTTCTTCATCGTCAGTGCCTCCAACATCATCATCAATATCATAAGATGATGATGAAGACTGAAAATCAATAAAATTCCATTTCAACAAACATTTAATAAAAAATATTTTTTATAAATTAAATTTAAAATTTTTAATAATTAAAAATACAAAAATTAATTTTAAAAATGCATATTTTATCTACTATTTTAATTAAAAATTATTTATTAAAAATTATTATTTTTGATTATTTAAATAATAAATGATTTTTAATATTTTTATAAATAAACTTTGAATTTAAAAATTTTAAAAAAAAATTTTAAAATATTTTTAAAATTAATTTTTAATTTATCGATTTTATAAGATATGTTTTCAATTTGGTATTTCGCAGAAACTAATTCACATAATACTCTAAACCACTAATAATAATAATAATAATTGTCGAGAACAAATAAAATTACAAGATTTAAAACAATCGTATAAAATTTAAAATCAATTCTTTTGAAAAACATCAATTTTTTAATTTTATTAAGGTGTCAGTATTTTATGAATGAAAATTTATAGCTGAGATCCCCTTTTTTCTTTAAATTCAAATATACCAACAAATGATCATTTAGTGCGATAATATATTATAACGAAAAATAACAAAAATATTTTGTTCCTGAAAATCAATCAAATTACCATCTAATGCGACCAAATATAACAAATCAATAAAGACACATTTTGACCACAAATATATCACTGATTGTAAGAATGAGATATTAAAGATTATTATTACATGAATGATTAAATCAATAAGTGAAGAAATCAATGATAAAATCCCGGTTATAAAATTGGAAAAAATTAAGCTAGAATGAATTGATTGAAAAATAGAACTTGATAATAAACAAGCTCCAGGAATATGTTATAGCGATAGAAATATGATTATAAATATGTATATGGCAGAGATTCGGAATGGTGATATTGATTATTTGACAAGCATTTTTCATTTCAACAATTATCAAATATTAATGTTAAAAATTATTGATTAATTAGTGTCACGTGATTTTCAATCTAAATATAATTCATCTTTAAATGATTAGAACCAATATGATCTCATTATTAAAATAGTGTTATTGATGATTGATAATCGATATATCTCACCCATTTGTATCCAACGCTGAAAACGCGACACTGAGCATGCATGCCACCCTCGTCATTGCTCTCAATAACAGCAACTCCAAGATCCTTTGGATCGACTGTAAGACTCATGATAACCTTATTCGTGTTCACTGTGGCTACGACACTGTAATCCCTTGAATCGAAACATTGGAAGATATTCTGGCCCCTGGCAACGGGTTTAGAGGGATAACAATTGTAACCATCCTTATCTACAATGGATAAAAGATAATCAATATCATTCATATCAAGCACGTAAATATTGATTTTACATGTGTAAAAGAAATCCCCTTGCTCATTGAAAATGATTCTTGACGATTTCAAAGTTGGAATATTCTGAAGCAGTTGGTATTTGCGCACATCCCAAACTGCGCTACCGATAATGACTTCGAGACCATTCGGATGGAAGACACCTGAAACGATATCTTCGAGATTGTCGAATCGGTGCAAAAATGAATCGATGACTGGTGGTTCTCTGGGAGAACATCGAACATCCCACAATGTTCCATAGCTTAGGATGAGATTGTCATCATAGCTAAATGTTGCACGGTTAGCAGCATTCCTCACCGAATTAACATTTGTATCCTCATTGGAACAAGTGTGTAACACTATTCCCGTTTCCACATCAACAACTTGGGCGATTTTGTCCTGGGTTATGATGAATTTCGTATCGTTGGTCTTACTGAATTCGGTATATCCACAGAATTGATACTCGTGTCTGATTGGTGAATTAATGAACCAATGAAAACAAATGTTTCTAATTTACTCTTTCTTCATTCGAGTCGGATCCAGACATCGATTTTCCACATTGAAAAGCGTGAGAACACCTGGATTTCGTCTTGAGAATGATGAACTGGCCATCAATAAACGACCGTTTTTAGTGTTTTCCAAATTACTTGTTGTATTGTTAACTTCCCCGATTTCCACAGAAGCTTGGGCGAGATCAACATCAGTGAAAACGATTCCCGAATTTTCACTGGCAAAAAATAATCCATCTTCAAGTCCTTTGGCGAAACAAAAGACTTCGGAAAATCTGTCATCTGCGAAAACATCGGACTCGTTAAGGATCACTCGGGGTTTGAATGTTCGATGAACGTATCGATGGAGCATTCGATTATTAATGGTGTGATGTGTGGAATCGTAGCTACGTTTGGTGATATAATTCAGAATATTCGTTGGTCGATTCGATTCACCTACGGCCGGACAGATATGTTTGGTGTGCAATGAAAATTTCGGGCATATGCTGATAGGATTAGGACATTGGGCGTGTTGGGTTCGCAAGAATGTCTCGACGATTTCATTCAGAGTGGTCGTTTTGCCGGCAGTTGGTGCCATGGATTTTGTCATGATGCTTGTCTGATTGATTGTGTCACGATAAAGCTTTGGCTGAACAAATGATCAATTTATCGATTGACAATAAAGATAGACGAATCAATATTTCCCACCGAGCAAATCAATAGTGAATTATCAAAATCAATGACTTACTCGTAATGCGACATTCGCTTCATTGGTTATCGGTTTCGGAGTTGACGTTGCTAGCATGTTGAATCGATTTTCGAGAGTTCTTTTTGGGGTTTGTGGCAATCGACTGAAGGACTCATTATCATCAGCTTTCTCTTCGTAAAGGGATGGATTTTCTCGATCATCAATCGGTAAATTAGCTCGCCGTCTCAACAGATCGGCAACATCATTGAATCCATATTGCTGTAAATGGTGAAAGATGAGATTCAAAAGCTCCTGATTGTCCCATTGCACTTGAGTGCGACCCACAATCTCCATTTTACGAATCTGATCTGGTCTTAAATCACCCACTTTGTCAACGTTACTGCCGGTTTCACCTCTTAAATCTCGAATAAGTCGTCTGGCTATAGTACAGAATTCGGCATGTTCACCCATCCGTTCAGGTGTGACAGGTTCTTTCATGAAATTTTCAACAATTCCCTTGTTGAATGTTGGCAATTTACGCAGCATCAGAAGGATATCGTTGCATCTTGACATGCCTGAAAACACGTGACAAACCCATGTTCGCACAGAAACCGTATCCAATGGAGATAAAGGAACTTCGAGAATTTTTAAAAGCTTAGGAATAGCATTGTAACAACGAATGAGGTTCCAGAGCTTCGTTTGCAATTCTTGATGAAGGTTAGGACGAGCTTGTTTGTTGGCAATACTTAGATTGGCAGGAGTGACTTTAGTTGGCCCTTGATCTGAGATGATAATCTTTTCCACAACATCAACATTGGTCGAATTGTCCAGATCTTCAAATTTACGTTTACGGGATGATTTGTTGGGTTGTGTTGTCACCCGACTACCTTGTAAAGGCCGGCAAGACAAAATACCGAGAAAAAACAATATAGATTTAAGAGCTTTAACATGATTGGCTGACACACTGTTTGGTCTACGCATCAAAATACCAAAAATCATCCTAAAATAATATTAATATGATCAAGCTAACCAGTGATTATGCAACATGTTTTGTTACAAATACAATATTACAAGCATAAATCAGCACTATATGGCCTACTAAACCAAATAAAAGATGAAATTTTTAGCAGAATTTTTATTAATTTTAAACTTCAAAGTATTTTTAAAAGAAAGGAATTTACCTGATAGGTTTAATCTGATAATCAATAAATATCAACAATACCGATAATACGAGCCAATGCTCAATAATTTAATTCGTATAAATATTTTGAATTGATGTGTCGATATAATTTTAGGTATAACAATACAAATATTGAAGGAATATAATGTGTTTATTATCCAAACATTAGGGGTGATGTTACATGTTATAATACTGATACAATATGGAATAATGATTCACAGGAATTCCTTTTTCATTTCAATGTCACAAATACTATTGATTTTAAACAATACCGACGCCAGTTGATACAAATCAATATTATTTTATTTTATCCAAGACAGCCCTCTCTATTCGTGATAATATCACTAGATAAACATTTCCTATGTTCTTTCCGTGCGATATTGTAAATGAATGATAATATTTTCAATAATTTTGAGTTATATTGACAATTCTCATTCAATACCACCAATATTTGAGACGGTTGCCATGACAAAATATATCTATTTATTAATAAACCACCTCGACTTTTCAAGACGACATCCAAAATGATCAATGATATTTCCAATAATTGTGCTAAATTGACAATTTTACACAATACCACCAATATTTGAGACGGTTGCCATGACAAAATAAATCTATTTCTTAATAATATAATACAAAAATTATAATACAATAGACGGTACACAATATTAAATGATCGATACCTCACAATACCAGCAATACTAATGATATAATATCAATATAAAGCCAAACTTACTTGATCGTAGCCTTAGTATCGCTCTCGGAGAAGTCGAGAAATTTCACAATGAACTTGTTTGAAACGCATAACAAGCTGAGAATGTCGAGCGTCGAATTGATCATTTCGTGAAAATTGCTGAATGCGTCTTCGAAAAATCCAGATTTGGAATAGATCACCTTAATGATATTGCTACGATCGGAGATGTATGGATGTTTCCAGGTCTGTAATTTCATGGCTAACGGTATACAGTTGACAGCCATCTTAGGGAATGGTGTCTCGGTTTCGCTGGGAAATGCCAATAATCCCGTACTGTCGGTGTTGTCGGCATCGAGACTCCAATTGATCAACGATTGTTCCAAACAGATTTTCATTGTGTTTAATGTTGTTTTCAATAGACTAAAATATGTACAATCTTTCCTAGCGTTCTTATTCTGATTTTCGCCCAACATAGTTGGAAGGATGGCTAATGAATTGAGAATATATCTTGGCCCATTCAGTTTTTCAAACAGTTTCAATGTAAGAGGCTGTCTGATCAAGCATTGAATACAAAGCATTCCATAGCAACGGGCCGATGGATGACAAGTTTCGATAATCCACAGTAGAACTTTTATCAAATGTTCCAGTTTTGGTTGAGGTAATTGAATGGTTTTTTCAACAATTTCCACGTAATATAGAAGATTATATAAGCAGAAACTAATGGCATTCGCTGCCACAGATGGTCGTGGAATGCTCAGTAGAAGATTGATGCCATCCATGCGCTCATAGAATTCAATATAGATAACTCTGTGGCATAACAATTTCATAAGCAATCTCAATGCTTCGAATGTCAATCTGATATCATCGTGACGTTCACCACGAAGCCAGGAATACATCAATGGCAAAACACCACTGGTGTAGATCGATGGCATCAGCTGTAATTGACAAATAATTACATGTTACTAAATATAACAACCAATCAGAATAAATCAATTTCATAGTCGAGAAATTGATTAATTTGTCATACATTGGAACAGTTAAAACATGTAAATGAAAGATAAACGAAATTTGGAATTAAACAGTAAACTATATTAACAATATTCATTATTTTAAAAAATCAAAAAAGATTTTTATGAAATTTTAAGGGATAAAATGGATAAAAATGAATAACTCGTGACTAACGGTTTCAAATTCAGCAATGTGTCTGAGAAAAAATATGAGAAGCCTTTCTTGGGTAGATTCTTTCATTGGTGTTGCTAAATTCCAAACTCCGCAAATTTGTGACATCGACATGTCACGCACACTCGCATTCGAGCCTTCATCCAATAGAAAATCTAAGATAACCGTTTAGACAATCATGTATTATTTCCAAAACAAATCTAACTATTATCTTTAATTATATTCCAGTTTGATTTCATGCTTTCCTTTGAGCTCTTATTTAACGTTTCTAATCTACTCATTGTTTGAGATATCTGATTTGTACAGCTATTATCAAATTAATAATACGAACTCATCATACCAAATTAATAAATGTGGCTTTTCTTTGCGGTATCACTTGATCATCTTCTTTTGTTATGTGACCAGCAATGTAGGTCGAATAAACATAGATTGGGATTTCTTCAGACAGGGCCCATTCAAATATTTTATTATAAAATTGTTCCTAAAATTGTAAATGTTGAAAATTATTTCAGTAATTAACAAATTAAAAACTTTAGTATCGGTTTCAAATCCAGTTATAATTGACAAACCACAACAATTAAGGACGCTACAAAGAAATCGTAAAGTTAATTTGATACAGTTGTTTTCGTCAGATCTTGTTATAATATATTTCAAAATTAGACTCAAAATGAAATCATTTTGTTCAATAAGATCATTGCAAATATCTGCATAAACTCCTGCTACAGGTACTTTTCTGGGTAATCTTTCATCGAATGGATCTGGATCACGACCCCAAAAATCCGTTAGTTCGTGTTCAATACATTCGGCCAAACTAATAATTAATAATTTAAATTAAAAATTTATTAATAATTACTATTTAATTTACCCAATTAAATTTTCTGAAATATTAAATCCGGGAGTGTTCTCTTTATCTTTCCACTTCTTAATTAATTTCAATATAGGTGATTCTTCTAACAAAACATCTTGATCGATTTCCACTATATCTTCAGTCATGTTTAACAAAAATATTTAACTAAAAGCATAATAACTAAGTAAAAAAATTATAATTACAGATATTTTGACATTACAAGAATAAAAGTTTACTATTGCATTTAAAATACTTTAAAATCTTTATACTTACAATTTAGTAAAAATATATTGACTACGAATTAAATTAACAGATTGTATAAAAGTATCACAAATTTCTTTAAATTAAATATTATTAAAACAAAACTTATTTCAAAACATTGATTTAAGTCCTGCGTTTTCAAAATTGTAATATATTGATTAATTTCTAATGCATTGGAACCAATAGTGATTATTTAATGAGATATTAATATTTACTTTTTTAAATTTAATATTTTATTATTTCTCGTAGGCAATAATATTAACAATTTGTTTTTATTTTTCCTGTATTGTATTATTAATATTATTATTTAATTATTATAAAATTATTATTTAAATATATTTTTATGTTTTTAATATCAACGAGCTAGTAAAGTGATTTAATAAATTATAATTAAGGGTTACTATTATATTAAAATTTAAGGTTATTGTCAAACAATTGATGATATAATCATTCAACGATTTGAATGAGTTAAGATTGAAAGAATATGGTTGTATTAAAATGGTTGGGAAGATGAAGAATGTCGATGTCATGGTTGAAGGTAACCACGGGATAATGATTTAAGGAAAATCAAAGTTGGAATGCTCATGGACAGGGAAAATATTTAAGATTGAATTTGAAATATTAAAATTCAAAGATTAGTTACTTATAATAACAAGTAATTGATTTATAAAATGATGTGAAAACCAACAGCAAAGTTTGATTATAATTCTGATAATAATGATCTTTCTACAATATGTAAAATAATCACACTGCGCAATGACGACAAAAACCAATTGAATTGATAATATTAAATAGTGCAATGAATAAAAAAATATTTAAAAAAATCAAAAATTAAATGATATCGGGTTACATGGTGAGTACGCATCAGGACACTATTGTGGGAATAATACCTGAAAATTATGAAGG